>CAUZXS010005586.1:37500-165000 GCA_963585895.1 Sepioteuthis lessoniana | reverse complement strand
GACCAATTATTTCTGGAATTGGAACTGCCTCCATAACATTGCAAACTCTTTAACTAAATTGTTTATACCTCTCTTAGGTACGCTTAGCAATTTGAACATCCGGTGATTTATGCAACAAAATACATAATATAAATATTGAAAACATATCTCAGGCCAGTCTCAACATAAAATTAATATACACCAATATTCCTGTTTATAAATGTAATGAATGTCTAGAAATTCATCTCAAGAAAACAAGTAACATTAACTTTTATTGTTAACAAAATAATTAAAATTTATACATTATTACTTTTTTCAATATAATGGTATTTTTTATGAAATAATACTTGGTTTATCCTTGTGCCTCTAAATGGGGTCCTACCAGGCCTGTTTCTAGAATTTCTTTAATTTGATCCTTTCTGATTGATAATGTCCAAAGATTTCAACAATTTCTGCAATATTGATGATATATTATTTATATACAACTTCTATATTCACGGAATAATGACTAGACAAAAACTACGGGTACCAGTCATAGATCTTCCTTACGAACTTGAAACTAACATCTCACCTTTCTTGGATATTTTACCAAAAAATAAAAAACAACAAACTAGAATTTTAAGTTCATCATAAATCAAGAAATCCTGGACGAGACTGATTGCATTTCACATAGCACTAATACCCTTTGGAAAGGTATGAATCCAATTATTCTCCCTCCAGCTAGTAGGACAGACTGGGTTCTTCAGCCTTGGGGAGGCAACTTTTCTAGGAGAAGGAAAACTCTGAATTCAACCTGTTAAACTTCGCTTAAAAATTGACCTTGTGTCATATCCTGCCCGAGCGGAGAGGTTGGTAAATATGGATAAATCAAGAAATAAAAATAACCATATATTTACTTACACCACCAAAACACTGAAATAAAAAGAGGTATGGTCAAAGGTATTTTTCTTAGAGCTCTTAGGGTTTGAACCCTCAAATTTTTAAATGATGAATTTGACTATATAGAAAAATTCTTGGCACAATTTCAGTATCCTAAATCCTTTATACAACGTGCCATAAATCATCATCATCCTCATGTCATGCCGCTAGCACGGATATCCCTGACCCTCTCTCGCCACTTCTCCCTATCGTTCATCGCCTCCGACAGGTCTTCAGGGCTACATCCCGTATCCTCACATAGCTGCTGTATGTATGTTCGAGCTGGTCGTCCTGCTTTTGCTCGGCCATATGCGGGGGTCCATAGGAGTACATCACTTATGAGCTCGTCCTTGCTTCTCCAGCAGTGTCCTGCGTGTCTGGTTCGTCTAACTTTCGTGATGGGAGGCAGTTGGCCGTATAGTTGGTGTCTTGTGGAGTGTTGCCGTCAGGCCTTGTTCAATATTGCTCGCAGCATTCTTGTGTAATTGCCGAAGCTCTCAAAATTCACAAACGTAAATGTTTTCTAAAAATTTCTAATAATAATTTTTCAATAATAATCAATTACAGAGATTTATCATTTTATCCAACCATTTACTCTCAAACATCGTCGAAAAAACTTGAGCAGCTTTGGAATCAAAATAGTTACAAACTCTTCAAAAACAATTTAGAATATAATCAATGATAAGAATAACAATACCCATATTAAACCAAATGCTTCCTGGTTTGGTTTGGCACATCAAATCCAGTTTATTTATATATATTAGATATGTATGATTTGATAATATAAGTCAACAAAGTTAAATAGTTTCAAGTATTGCTATGTATCACTAACAATTCAATTAAACAGAGTTCATTTGTCCTGGTGGGTAGAGTGTTCGTCTAATGGTCCGGGAGACCTGGGTTCAATCTCAGATCGTGTCATACCAAAGACTTTAAAAATAGTACTTGATATCTCCTTAACACTCAGCATTATAAGGTACGTATCAAGGGTAAAGTGGTGCAATCCAGGGAAAGGAGTGGCACCCTCCCCTATATCTCGGTGTAGTAGCTATTGAAAAGGGAGCCTTCTGGTCGCTCTCGACTAAAGGGAGATAACTTTACTTTTACTTACAGTTAAATGATCAAACAGTTCTATTTCAAACAATTCAATTTAGCATTAGTCTTTTGTTTGCTCTCAGTTTAAACGTCAAACGGTTATATTTGTCTCATAGATAGGACGCTATCAAGTGCTACCACTCCAAGTTAAAGTGAACCTCGGAGTAATAGCAATGATTGTGTGCTCCATATTCCCGAAAGGTCCAGCATTACTGGATCCTCACCGTCAGATTTTTTAGAGTCATATTCAGGATATTCGTTAAGAGAGATACAATCGGTATATTCTATAGCCCCTGTCGACAGGGTTCTGATGCTGGCGTTTACATCATCCAATGTCTGGATTGTAATAAAAAAAAACTATGTGGGTGAGACATTGAGATAAATCTAATAACGACTATACGAACACAAGGCGACAAAAAACACGCAATAGTCCAACATAATCTAGAAATTAATCAAAACTTTAAAGATTTTAAAAAGTTTGTTAATATGCATAATAAGAAAAAACGCTGGAAGATTGTTGAATCTTGCATCATTTCTAAATGATGTGGATCATTTCTGTGGATCTCTACATATATCCTATCTCTCTTTATTTAACTATGACTTGGATTTTTCAACTTATCTCCTTAGGTTTGGTTTCTTTGTTTAATGGCATATCAACCTTTGTAGGTTATTTAATGCCAAAGCCATTCTCCTAGAAGAACGGTAGTGGTAATATTTAACCCATAGCTGGGAGGATAAGGGGGTTTATATCTTTCCCAAGGATATTTGCCCGAAAGTGAACGTAATAGCGCGACTGGAGTACGAACTCACGTACTACGATTCCGCAGTCCATCGCTTTAACCATTACACCATGAGGACACCCCCTTATCTCTTTATTTAGTCAAATTAGCGCCCAAAAGTTACAAGAGACCTTATTAGAAATACATTGGTATCATCAATATATATATATACTAAGTTTTAATGCTTTCTCAATAACACTTAAAGTCATAATTCATAATTCTTGCAAAATTACAAACTGGTATACAAGAAAGTATTAAAAAGATTAAGGAAGTGAAGAAAAGGAAAAAAATTAAGATATATATATATATATATATATATATATATATATATATATATATATATATATATCTTAATTTTTTTCCTTTTCTTATATATATATATATATATATAAGGCAAAATGTAAACAAACAAAAGCTACTGCATAATACCTGATTATTTCCGAGCTGACGTATTCCGACTGAGGGGTGAGCGGTATGATACTGAGTCGTAAAGTTTGGCAGGTTTCAATCCCAGCTTGAGGTGTCTTGTGATACAACGAAACAGTCTGTCTGTGGATATCTATATATTCTATCTCTTTTTATTTTTTATTTTCTTACATATATATATATATATATATATACAAGGAAATAGGCTATGTTTTTAAAATAAATTTCGAAGTCTAATTACATTACACAGTTTTTAAACAGATCGCTACTAATGAAAATAGGTTGTAAAAAACTTTCTTATTTTTCATTAAATTTTAAAAAATGAAATTAGATATAATTCAGAAGATATATCACATATCTAAATGCCCTGTAAAAGATTTAGTGTAAAAACCAAAACGTTGAACGTTGACAAATAATTCAACTATAAATAAAATCCTCCTCTGAATTCCTTGTCTTTCCTATATGCGCGATCACACACACACACACACGCACACACACACACACACATGTTGCATATTGACCTCCGACCCGGCCGAGCTGTCAAAATAAGAAATGCACCTGTGTAAATAACAGGTGCATCCGGTCGAAGATATCAGGAGATCAGGGGTGACCTTGACTGTCGAGGGGTTGAATTGAGTGCGAAATTATGACGCTCGCAGGAAGTAGGTGGACGTCAAATTATAATATAACCCCAGCGACATGAAGTTCAGATCAGTTGGAGAGAAGATGCTGGAATGAGAACCATGTCCCAGCAGAGGCTGGGCCCTCAGGCCCCCGGTTGAGCAGCCTAGGTGAACGGGAGAGAAACGCTGTGATAGCCAGAAGAGCGGGGGTCAATATGTTGCTGTCTTTGTTCGGTCTCCAACTCCCTCTCACACACAACCCTTTCGAACCCTTTTAAATAAAGTAAGAAGTATATTTTTCTAAAGAACTGTGTCCGCTCGTCCTTATTGTGTCATCGTTATGATTCTGCATGCATATGTGTATGTATAGTTGTTCATGGCTATACAACACACACACACACAAACACACACACACACACACATATATATATATATATATATATATAAATATATATATATGTATATATATATATATATAGAGAGAGAGAGAGAGAAAGAGAAAGAGAGAAAGAAAAGAAATAACCTTTTATGTTACTCTGGCCTGTTGCATAATTGTAAGGAAAGCAAGACCCTGTAAAAATAATTTCCTGATAAAGGAGTGTAATTGATCCAGGATGTTTCACATAGCCAAAAATTGTTGCTTTTTACAGGATTCCGAGACAGATAAAAGATTCTTCAGAACTTGCGATAAACCGGAAAGAGAAAATAAATCAAAGCTAAAATCCCTTGGCCAGTCTACAGAATTCTTCAGACTATCCCTAATGAGTTTCCTTTCAATTTAATTAGGTCCCATATTTATGGACATTACCAAAACCAATTCTAGATGCTATCAATATTCAGCACATCTCCATATTTCGGAAATTATCTTCTATAGCTATTTTTATTATGGTTACGAAATTTGACCGTAAAGAAAAAAAATTCAGAGCAAATTGTTGAAAATATATTCATTTACCAACCCCTCCGCTCGGGCAGGATATGACACAAGGTCAATTTTTAAGCGGAGTTTAACAGGTTTGAATTCAGAGTTTTCCTTCTCCTAGACTAGTTACCTCACTAAGGCTGAAGAACCTTGTCTTCCCGACTATTTACCCATTTCTGGAGTGAGAATAATTGGATTCATACCTTTCCAAAGGGTATTAGTGCTATGTGAAATGCAATCAGTCTCATCTAGGATTTGAAATCGTGTCGTCGTGTCCATTTCCTACGACGATAACCATTACACCACGGACATTGCTGAAATTGTTGAAAATATATATTCTATAACATGGGAAAAGCTTTAAAAAGCATTAAGAAAAAAGGGAGTAGAAACGTTGACAAGCTGTATATTTAATATAGAAAGTCAGGGTGGAAAAATGAAAAAATATCTTTTGACTAACTCGCAGAATAAAGCAGTTAAGAAATTCTTCCATTCAAGTCAGACGTAAAACGAACAAGCCAAACGAAAGAAGAAGCTAAAGAAAAAGTCAAATTATGCAAGTCTTCCAGGAAAAGGCGATTAAAACTGCACGTATATCTTCAAAATTGTCTTTACAACAACAATTGAAACGAAACACATGTTTGCTTTTTGTTCTAATTTGAATGTGTGCATTATTATCCATTGTAAATCGTGGCTGTTTGACTACATAAAGGCAAATATTGTTGATTTAGTATAACTGTTCAGTTTGAAGCCTCTAATTAGAAGCAGACGTAGAAGATATAAATGATATAACATCCGTGGAACTCAGGGTATTCAAACATTAACCAATAACACCTAATTGCTCTTAGTCTGAATAATTGAAAAATATAAGTTTCTGCCACAAATTAAAAGAAAAAATCAGGTTAATATATATATATATATATATATATATAATAGCTCTATCCTAGATATTGAGCACTCTCCATATTATATTGCACTTGGTTCGACACAAACCCACAAAGGGATTTAGTGACAACCAACACTGTTATAATATATATATATATATATATATATATATATATATATATATATATATATATTATTCGGTCCGGTTAAACCGGAGTCGGGAATTATTCCGTCAGGACAAAAAATCATTCAACTATGAACATTCTAATTTTCATATATATATATATATATATATATATATATATATATATATCCTTGTATTATCCAACACCAAGTCAGCCGATGGTGGGAACAAGTCTATTTTTGGATTTTCTTTCTTTAGTATCAATGGAATTCAAATTCCAAAAGAGACCTCAATGCAGAAAGGCTAGACATGACTGGGTGGGCAAGATGATCCACTGGGAAATGTGCAAGAAATTTAAATTTGACCATGCCAACAAATGGTATATGCACAACCCAGAACCTGTCCTAGAAAATGATACACACAAACTCCTGTGGGACTTTGATATACAAACGGATCACCTAATCTCGGCCCGAAGACCAGATCTTATAATAATCAACAACAAAAAAAGAGAATCTGCAAAATTGTCGACTTTGCTGCCCCGGCTGACCACAGAATAAAACTGAAAGAATGTGAAAAGAAGGATAAGTACCTCGACCTTGCTAGAGAATTGAAAAAACTCTGGAACATGAAGGTAACAATTATACCAATTGTAATTGGTGCCTTTGGCACGGTAACTAAAGGATTATTATAGGGCCTGGAAGATTTGGAAGTTGGCGACCGAGTGGAGACCATCCAAACAACAGACTTTTTTCGTATGGGCACTTTTATTGATAGTGCACAAATGAAACTCTAGTCCCTTTTTTGAAAACTGCCAGAATACTGAGAAGAGTCCTGGAGACTTGAGGAGACTTGCTGTCACTCAATCTCCCGTGAAAGAGCATCAGTTTACGCTGATGTGAAAACTCTAATATGTAAATAATAATAATAATAATTCAAAGTACAGAGCAGATCTAACATTTAAAAAAATATAGGGTTTGTTGAAATAAATATTATTACAAAAAATATGTATCATTTTTAAAGGGTTTTCTTATATATATATATATATATATATATATATATATATATATATATATATATGTATGTGTGTGTGTGTGTGTGTATATATATATAGTGAATTTTTGGGACTTATAAACAAAAGAATATAAATAAATTATAAATAAATTATAAATTAAAATAAAAAGATTCACTCTGAATTGTCCAGCAGGACACGTGGCGTAACTATTATAGGCGTTGGTTCCCTAAGCTTCAAAGGAGACAATCATCTAGATGTTGCAGGTTCAAACCTGAGTGCTGGCGAGTAACAATACAGGAATACTTGTACCCGGTTATGGCTAACGGAATCAGAACAGGCGACACTCATGGATTTAAAAAAAAATGCTTCATTTGATACAAATTGAAAAATATATCGAAAATGATTTTCCTATAAAAATTCATCGGAAATGATTATGTAATGAAATGCATTGGAAATGATTCTTATCATAAAATGCACTGGAAATGGTTTTTACTATAAGAAGGCATGAGAATTTATTGTAATGTAATGTTAATGAATTTTACTATAAAAATGCACAGAAAATAATCTTAACTATAAAAATGCATTAGAAATGATTTTTCTATAAAGATGCCTCGAAAATGATTTTTACTATAAAAATGCATTGGAAATGATTTTTACTATAAAAATGCATTGGAAATGATTTTTACTATAAAAATGCATTTGAAACGATTTTTACTATAAAAATGCGTTAGAAATTATTTTTATAATAAAGATGCATTGGAAATGATTTTTACTATGAAAATGCATTGGAAATGATTTTTACTATAAAATGCATTAGAAATTATTTTTACTATAAAAATGCATTGGAAATGAATTTTACTATAAAAATGCATTGGAAATGATTTTTACTATAAAAATGCATTTGAAACGATTTTTACTATAAAAATGTATTGAAAATGATTTTTACTATAAAACTGCATAAGAAATGATTTCTACAATAAAAATACATTGGAAATGATTTTTACTATCAAAAATGCTTTGGAACTGATTTATTCTAGAAAAATGCATTAAAAATGATTCAATAAGAAAATTGTATTGAATATTTGAAAAAAGGGATTGTCAGTGGTCAGGAATTTAGTTAAACGCTACTGATAGAACAGGACTATTATACGAGAAGAATTAGTATTCAGGTAAACATCCCAGTGTAACTATTACGAAAGAACAGATTCGTATAATGTAGGATGATATTACAAAGAAAAGGCAATGCGCCATTTCATTTCTCTCTCTCTCTCTCTCTCTCTCTCTCTCTCTCTCCCTCTCTCTCTCTCTCTCCCCATGAGATTTCCCACTGGGATACCTAATCATAAATCATAGGAGAGATGGCCCACAATTACAACCCCTACTACAATAAGACATGTTTATCTGGTCTTACTTCGAGTAACTGACGTTAGGTGACGCCTTAATCGATTCACTTCATGTGTCTTATCATCCAAGCTGACAGATAACCAAGCATCCATGGATAGCTAGCCATTAATAGAGTCTATTGTCCCTAAAAAGTTTGTTTTTGCGCCTCGTTGATATGGTGTTGCTAGCGAAAGCTTTACATTTAAGCGTTCCCGGCATCAATGCCTGTGTTTCCTTCTGAAAAGGCTGAGAAGACGAAGAGGTTGTTATTAAATCTCGGAGAGAAAGGAGCAGACAAATAGTCATGTTTATTTTGAGGTTCTTTTTAGACCGGTCTCAAAAATAGAAAGATGGGAGGTATTTTTTTATTTGAGTGAATTATATATATATATATATATATATATATATATATATATATATATATGTAATGCCCAGTCGGATGGGGCTGTAGAATACACTGACTGCACCTCTGCAGAGGGGTAAGACCCCCGCTCCAACGAGTGTCTTGGATATGATACTAAACAATCTAATTGTGAGGTTCCAGTGATGCTGGAGCTTTGGGGAATGCGGAGCACCCTTTCATTGCCATTGCTCCCAGGTCTACTCTGGCCCAGAGTGGTAGCATCTGATAGGGCCATATCTATGGGTTAAATAGGACTAACGGCATACTTATGCTAAACTGAATTGTTTGATTAAACTGAATAGCTTAAAGTAGAAATGTTTTTGACAATTAAACCGTACTTACATTTAAACTGTGTGCTTATGCTAAACTGAATTATTTGAAATGGAACTGTTTTTGACATTGAATCTGTACTTACACTAAACTGATTTGTTTAATATAGAACTGTTTTGACATCTAACTGTGCGTAAATAAAATCTGTACTTATACTAAACTGAATTAGCTCAACTAGAACTGTTTGACTAAACTGAATAGCTTGAAATAGAAATGTCTTTCACATTTAAACTCTACTTACATTTAAACTACGTGCTTATGCTTAACTGTACTGTTTGAAATAGAACTGATTATTTACATAAAAATAGATTTGGCGTTAAATAACCCACAAAGGTTGATATGTCATAAAACCCAACCAACCGAACCCAATATATATTTATTCATTTATTATTATATAATAGCTCTATCGCAGATATTGAGCACTCTCCAAATTATACCTCATTTAGTCTGTCACAAACTCATCAAGGGAGATAGTGACAACCATCTCAGCTACAAGCGTCCTACGTATCTAGCCATACTGAAGAGTTGTGATACAACGAAACAGTCTGTCTGTGGATGACTATATATATATATATATATATATATATATTAGTTCAGTTTCCTTTTGCTCATCTTATAGTGTGATCTTATAAATGAGGTAATTTGATTGTATGTAAAATAATTTTTATTACAAAGAAAAACTTTAGAAACTCTCTTTTCTAGTATAACCGAAACATCACTCGTTTTTAAAAGCGTTCATTTTTTTAAAAAATCAAACTGAATTAGCTTTTCTTAATTTAATAAATCTTTGTCCATTTGTTTATCACAGACGAACAGTGCGACGATCTTTAATGGATGAAATAATTAGAAATTGTTGTAAGTCGTTCTGTCTGTTAGGAGAGAGTAAAAAAATGTCTGACGAGAGAAAAGACTCAAGTTTGTTGTTATTTAGTAAACTTTACAAAGACTGGTCCGCCCTGTTGGCTGGGGCTATAGAATATACCGAATTTGCCTCTACAGAGGAGTAAAAACCCCACCCCTCGTCAAACATTGTAATTAAAACACATTTTTCATCACCTGTATTGATATTCTTGAGAAATGGTTCATTTCTCTGCCTTTTAAGAATACTTGTCGCAATGGATATACGATCTTCTTTATTCTTCTCACTAAAAGTATGAAGAACTGTAATGCCCAACTTGCTCATTTTCCCCATCTTTTTCAAGTGGCAGCAGATTGTTGATTGGGATATGTCGAGGTCAAGTTCTAATTCTCGAGCACTGGTTTGGGTTCATATCTCAATGAGGTATCACCAGAACGAAAATTTAAAAACATATATATATATATATATATATATATATATATATACGAGGATCATTAAATAAATTTCCAGATTTTTTTCGTATGGGCATTTTTATTGATAGTGCACACATGAAACTCTAGTCCCCTACGAAGTAATCTCCTACGGCTGCAATGCACTTGTATCGTTCAAACAACTTCTGCAAGGCCACATGGAAGTCCTCTTGTGCGAGCGTGTCAATGACCTTAGTCACAGCCTCTTTCATCTCCTCAATTGTCTCATAAAAGCCTGTGAGCTTAGGGAATAACCAAAAGTCACAGGGAGCAAGGTCTGGGCTATAGGGACGGTGAGGAACTGTCTTGATGCCAATCTTGGTCAAATAGTCTGTGACAAGGATGGAGTTGTGGACTGGTGTATTGTCCGGGTGGAAATGCCACTGGCCCGATTTGAAGAGTGCTGGCCTCTTCCCAAGAAATCTCTTCCTGAACTCCCTTAAAACCTCAGCATAGTAACCCTAACCCTAACCCTTTGGCCAATCAACTGTGGTGTATTGACTTCCTTACTCCTGCCACACCTCTCATCATCCATCACAGACTCCCTGCCTTCCTTGAATCTCTTATGCCACTCAAAAACTGATGCTCGATTCATGCAAGATGCTCCAAAAGCAATCTGAAGCATTCCATACGTTTCTGTGGCATTTTTTCCAAGTTTAAAACAGAATTTTATTGCATATCGTTCGTCTAAAATGTCAGATTGCATTTTTGAAATTCACCAGCTGTGACAATCAGGTTTTAGTAGGGTGTATTCCAATTGCTGCTGTAGCTGTTCATTTAAACCTGAAATCATAAAAATTGGTCAGTCATCTCATAAGATGTATAGCAATAACATTCTGAATCTTCAAGTGTCTAAGTCAATTTTAAATGCCCCTACGGAAAAAAGTCTGGAAAATTATCGTAAGCACCTCGTATATATTGTATCACAATTCTTCAGTGTGGCTAGATTGCCGAAGCTGGGATCGAAACCTGGTTGACTGAAAAGCCAATCCAAGATGCTACCACTCAGCTACGAGGAAACTAGAACAAGCGAAGAAAATTTAAACACTTATGTATCACATTTGTTTTGTTTGCATATTTCCGCTTAACGGCTACCGAGAGCTCAATTCATTTGAAGAGCCTTGCTTTACACTAGTGGCAACCATTACTTCCCTCGTTAGAGAGCTCAACCCAACAGGGGCAGGGGAGCATATATATTGTCAACCACAGACAGACTGTTTCGTTGTATCACAAATCTTCAGTATGGCTAGACAGGCTAGATTCCCGAAGCTGGGATCGAAACCTGCCTGACTGAAACGCCATCTATATATATATATATATATATATATATATAATTGGTTGGCTGGTTGGGTTTTATGGCATATCAACCTTTGTATGTTATATAACGCCAATTCCAGAGTCATTTAAAATGTTCTTCGCTTTATCCAGATTTTAGGTTTGTCGCACAGCTTTGACATTTTTATGGGAAATTAACACAGAAATCTGAATTAGTTTTTCTAGTTTTATAAGAAGTCATAGTGCATGTGTATGTATGAGGGTCATTCAAAAAGTTGAAATCTTCACCTAGATTTTAGATCTGTTGCCCACCTCTGACTTTTGTATGGGCCTCACCAACACAGAAATTAAGAGAGAAATCTGAATTAGTTTTTCTAGTTTTATAAGAAGTCATAGTGCATGTGTATGTATGAGGGTCATTCAAAAAGTTGAAATCTTCACCTAGATTTTAGATCTGTTGCCCACCTCTGACTTTTGTATGGGCCTCACCAACACAGAAATTAAGAGAGAAATCTGAATTAGTTTTTCTAGTTTTATAAGAAGTCATAGTGCATGTGTATGTATGAGGGTCATTCAAAAAGTTGAAATCTTCACCTAGATTTTAGATCTGTTGCCCACCTCTGACTTTTGTACGGGCCTCACCAACACAGAAATTAAGAGAGAAATCTGAATTAGTTTTTCTAGTTTTATAAGAAGTCATAGTGCATGTGTATGTATGAGGGTCATTCAAAAAGTTGAAATCTTCACCTAGATTTTAGATCTGTTGCCCACCTCTGACTTTTGTACGGGCCTCACCAACACAGAAATTAAGAGAGAAATCTGAATTAGTTTTTCTAGTTTTATAAGAAGTCATAGTGCATGTGTATGTATGAGGGTCATTCAAAAAGTTGAAATCTTCACCTAGATTTTAGATCTGTTGCCCACCTCTGACTTTTGTACGGGCCTCACCAACACAGAAATTAAGAGAGAAATCTGAATTAGTTTTTCTAGTTTTATAAGAAGTCATAGTGCATGTGTATGTATGAGGGTCATTCAAAAAGTTGAAATCTTCACCTAGATTTTAGATCTGTTGCCCACCTCTGACTTTTGTACGGGCCTCACCAACACAGAAATTAAGAGAGAAATCTGAATTAGTTTTTCTAGTTTTATAAGAAGTCATAGTGCATGTGTATGTATGAGGGTCATTCAAAAAGTTGAAATCTTCACCTAGATTTTAGATCTGTTGCCCACCTCTGACTTTTGTATGGGCCTCACCAACACAGAAATTAAGAGAGAAATCTGAATTAGTTTTTCTAGTTTTATAAGAAGTCGTAGTATCTTGCCACAGCAAAAATGTTCACCACTGTCCCTTCTCTCAGGACGAGGCTTACAACTTTTTGAATGAACCAAATATATATATATATATATATATATATATATATATATGAAAAAAAAGAAGACAATTGAAAATCAGTGTTATCATAGATGAGGCTACACTTCTCCCAGCTCTAGAATTGGATCCTCACCAACCGATGTTTAGTGGTGTCATACACAGGACATTCTGGAAAAGAAATCCACGTTTTTGTGAGAGTTAGAAGAGTGTATTCACAGAGTCAACGGTGCTGAATGACTATCAGTTTCTCGACGATGCGGTCGTCCGACCAAATTGTTCCTACAGAAAATAGCCGATCCGTTAGGGTAAAACTAAAGAAAGCGAAATGAAATATATGTATCCGGACCTTTCAAGAGAGCTGAAAAAATATGGAACATGTAAGTGACGGTGATACCAATAGTAATTTGTTCACTCGGTACAGACACCAAAAGATTGGTTAAGGGATTTCGGGCTTGGCGATCAGTAATGACACCTTGGCTGTAAACACAAGAAATTTTCTTAGCTGTTTCTGTAGGGTTTTTGTTATTCGTGAATTCCAACAGCTTTACACGTCGAATACGCAGTTTCGGTTCTTCTATTTTAGGACCATGAGATTATAGATTAAATTATGATGCGGATTCTTTGACTACTGAAATAAGAATGACCGCGAGGTGACCTGGTGGAGTAATGGTTAAAGCGGTGGACTGCGGAATCGTAGTAGGCGAGTTCGAACTCCAGTCGCTCTATCACGTTCACTTTCAGACAAATGCCCTTGGGAAAGGTTTGAACCTCCTAGCCGTGTGGTTAAATAGTACAACTACTGTTCTTCTCGAAGAATGGATATGGCAGTGAATAAGCTAGAAAGGTTGATATGCCATTGAACAAAGAAACCAAACCTAAGAATACCCAATAAACGCATTCTTTATTCAGCTTGTTTCTGATTTCGTTTGAAATGAGTGGTTACAACTTGTTATTAAAAAAGCGACAATCATTGATGATTCAAGCGTAAAGTTATCTGTTTATCAAAGAAGGCAGTGACCTTTTGGGAGGGGGATTTTCTCATTTATTTATTTATTTTTTTTTTTTGTGGTGGGGAGAGTTAAAGAATGTGAAGCAATCTAATTTAAACTTTCAAAACAATTAATGGAAATTTTAACTATAGTAGACATTTTTGCAGTATTTCTCATCGAAACAGAAATTTACTGTCAAGACAGATTTTAAAAAAAGAAAAAAGTCTACGAACCAGCTGGATTTTTTTTTTACTTAAAAAGAGATATATTTTTGGGACAAATTGCCTCATCAGATCAAAACCAGTCGTAGTTTAAAGATTTTTATGATTAAATTGGATGGCTTCAGAAACAATGGAAACAAAAAGAATTTACGAGGGCCTTTTTTAGGAACTATTGGATGTATTACTTAACAGAAGATCCTCCGCTCGGGCAGGATATGACACAAGGTCAATTTTTAAGCGGAGTTTAACAGGTTTGAATTCAGAGTTTTTCCTTCTCCTAGACTAGTTGCCTCACCAAGGCTGAAGAACCTAGTCCGTCCTACTATTTATCCATAGCTGGAGGGAGAATAAGGGAGTTCATACCTTTCCCAAGGGTATTTGCCCGAAAGTGAACGTAATAGCGCGATTGGAGTACGAACTCGCGTACTACGATTCCGCAGTTCATCGCTTTAACCATTACACCACGAGGACACCCCCCATTTGTAAAGGTTGATAAAAGATTATATTAAAAAGAGGAGAAACCTAAGGGCGCCTAACAAATTTCATGTTTTTTTTCACTTTTCATTCTGAGTTGGAACGAGAACTTTTCACCCCCTCTGTGTGCATATATATATATATATATATATATATATATATATATATATATATATATATATATATATATATATATATATATATGTATGTGTGTGTGTGTGTGTGTGTTGGTTGGCTTGTTTGGTTTTATGGCATATCAATCCTTGTAGATTACTTAATGTCTGATCCTGTTAATACGTATTAGATATATCTGATTTGTAAACACGAATTTTGTAGATAGAGCTCATTTGTTTGCACACAGTTAAATGCTTTCAAGTATTGTTATACAACATTAATAATTCTGTTAAATATCAATTATTTGTTTGCACACAGTTAAAAGGATATACATATATGATGTGTAAGTGAATAGTTTGTAGGTAGTTTTATTTTTTCAAAAGTTAAAGCTAATTTGTTTGCACGTAATTAAAAGGTTTCAGGTATTGTTATCGAATTTTGATAATTCTATTCAACACAATTAATTTGCTCACGGTCAAATAGTTCCATTATTGCTATGTAATACCAATAATTCAATGTTTGCACATAGTTAAACGGTTTTAAAGATTTCTCAAGATGTTTTATTTGCACATAGTTAAATAGACAAAATTTCCTTTCGACCCATTGATGGGACCCTAACAGGTACAACCAATCCAGGTGAGAGTGGACCCAGGAGTAATGGTTATGGGTACTCAACATTCTCTAAAGGTTCAGAACTGAAGCCTTACCATCAGATTGTTTAATGCCATATCCAGGACACTCGTTGGGGAGGGTCTTACCCTTTTACTGAGATGCAGTCGGTGTATTCTGCACCCATTACACACACACACACACACACACACGCGCGCGCGCGCGCGCGCACACACACACTAATTTATTTACTGGATTACACACGCTACCAAAAGCAATACATTGGAAAGTCTTGCCCAGTCGACTGGGGCTGTAGAATACACCGACTGCTTCTCTGCAGAGGGGTAAGACCCCCCCCCAACGAGTGTCTTGGGTATGACACCAAACAATCTGATGGTGAGGGAATGCGGAGTACCCCTTCATTGACATCGCTCCCGGGTCCACTCTGGCCCGGAGCGGTAGCACTTGATAAGGGTCCTATCTATGGGTTAAATAAAACTAAATCGTGCTTCTTTCACTATACTGATTTTTTGAATTTAAACTGTGTATTTATGCCTAACTGAATTGTTTGAAATAGAACTGTTTTGACATTGGAACTACGTACTAGTGCTAAACTGAATTGCTCAAAATAGAACTGTTTTGACGTCTAAACTGTGTACTTATGCTGAACTGAATTATTTGAAATAAAACTGTTTGACATTTAACTCAGTGTATTGCCTAGTCAGCTGGTGCTGTAGAATACACTGACTGCACCTCTGCAGAGGGGCCATCATCATCATCATGTCACGCCGCCAGCACGGATATCCCTGACCCTCTCTCGCCACTTCTCCCTATTATTCATCGCCTCCGGCAGATCTTCAGGGTTGCATCCTGTGTCCTCACATGGCTGCTGTATGTAAGTTCGAGCTGGTCGTCCTGCTTTTGCTTGGCCATATGTGGGGGTCCATAGGAGTACATCACTTATGAGCTCGTCCTTGCTTCTTCAGCAGTGTCCTGCGTGTCTGGTTCGTCTAACTTGTATAGTTTTCGTGATGGGAGGCAAGTGGCCGTATAGTTGGTGTCTTGTGGGGTGTTGTCGCCAGGACTTGTTCAATATTGCTCTCAACATTCTTGTGAAATTGCCGTCTAGTTTCTTCTCTAACCGTTTAGTTAGCGTCCATGTAGTGCATCCATATAGTAGTATCGATACAATCGCTGCCTGGAAGAAACTGCGTTTCATTTTATCGGTCAGGTCTGATTTCCATATGATCGAGAGCCTATCGATAGCTGTCCATGCTTTCGTTAGTCGTGTGTCGATGTCTTTTTCGGTTGATGAGACGCTACTTCCTAGGTAGGTTAATTTGTCTACTAGTTTCAGAGAGGCTCCGTCTAGTGTGGTAATGTTGCCCGTTTGGTTGTAACACATATATTCAGTTTTGTGTGCATTGACATAGAGGCCAATGCCTGCTGCGGCTCGTTCCAAACTATGCAGTAGTGTCTCTGCTTGATTAGGCGTATTCGCCAGTAACGCCAAGTCATCAGCGTAGTGGGTGTCGGTGATTGTTTTTGCGGGGTACCTTTTGCTTCTATTCTTCGTCAGCTCGAAGCCATTTTCTCCGATTTTGTCGATCGAAGTTCTAAGCACGTAGTCTAGACAGATGATAAAGAGGTATGGAGCTAGTGTGTCTCCTTGGAGTACTCCTGCAACAATCTCGAAGTATTCCGTGTCTCCATCTTGTGAACGTGCTTTCACTTTGATGTTTCTGTAGAGAATCATTGTTGTTGCTACGGTTTCTTTTGGTAGGCCGTATGCTAGTAGGATTTGTTCCATCTTCCCTCTGTGGATGGAATCAAAGGCCTTGGTAAAGTCGACAAATAGTAATGTCGCCTGAAGGTTTTTTGCCCGAATGCCTTCAAGGATTCTACGGATGGTCAATATTTGTGAGGTTGTGGATCTATTTCTCCGGAAGCCATTTTGGTTTTTCCTAAGGATGTTGTCTATTTTGGGTTCTATGCGGTTTCGTAGTAGAGCATTGTAGATTTTGGCTGCTATGGATGTAAGTGTTATCCCTCGGTAGTTCTTGGCTAATCCGAGGTCGCCTTTTTTAGGGAAAGGAAGGATGCATCCCTTCATCCATCTTTCTATCCAATTTTGACTATAGACTGCGTTACATTGTCAGAGCAGTATGTCGTCGAATTGTTTAGTCTTCCACACTTCTGGGGGGATCTCGTCCAGCCCTGCAGCTTTCTTATTTTTAATTTTTCTAAGAACCGAATCGAGTTCTTCTTTGATGAACGGACCTAGTGTAATGTCTAATTGCTTACTGATAATTCTGGTGATCGGTTCATTCGTTAGTTTCGGTGGGTTTCCTAGTAGATTCTTGAAATGCTATTCCCACAGTTTTACTTTTTCTTGTTGGCTTGCAGCTTTCAATTTTGCTTTGGCTGTGTTCTTCCTTCTACTTACTTCGTTTATTGTTTGCCAGGCTATCCTGGATTGCCTATCTTCCACCGAGTCTCTAATCTTATCTATCTGATTTTGTATATATTCTGCCTGTTCTTTTGGATATATTCCTGCTAATTGATATTGTGCCTTTTCTAGTTTTCGGGCATTTGTGTTTGTTGGGTTTTTCCGATAGCTTTTGGAGGCAGTTTTCACGAGTGCACGTTTTTCTCTAACCGCTAACGTTTCCCAAGGGACTCTATATTTAGTTCTAGGTTTTGTTGGGATACACTTTGATGCCGCCTCAATGTGTGCTTCAACAAAATTCTCATATTCGTCATTTGGGGTACCTTTTCCTGACTTCTCTTGCAGTGTCTCGAATCTGTTTCTTAATTCTAATGCATATTTGTCTCTAATATCTCTGTTCTTAAGTAGGACCCAGTCATAGTGCTTAGTTGTCGCTGTTCGTGTGGCGTTTTTTCGTAGGCTTAGTCCTACTTTGGCCGTGACTATTTTTCCATTTCCTGTTTATAAAGACGTAGTCTATCTGTGCTTTACTATTATTCGCGTATGTGTAGGTCCATAATTTTCCCTCCCTTTTTTGAAAGTTTGTATTGAGGCATGTTAATCTATTTTCTATCATGAAATCAATTAGATGTTGTCCATTCCTGTTTGACGTGTTGTGTTGGCTGTATTTGTTGTTTCTGTTTTTTCCGATTTTTGCATTCATATCTCCGCCAATGACTAGCAGGTTGTGTTTCGGAATGCTACGCACTAGGGAGGATAGCTCATCGTAGAAGGTGACTAGTTCGGTTTCTTCGCTAACATTGGTAGGGCTGTAGCAGGAGATGATTGTTGCTTTGGGGTTGCCATTAAACGTTGCGGCCATCATCCTAGGTTGTATTCTCTTAATGCTATTAAGTGTTTTTAACGCTCAAGGTCCTATAAGCATTCCCACCCCTCCTACCGAGGCATTGACAGAGTTTTTCTATGCCGATACAGTGACCAGCATCCATCCATTGCCAGTTTCGTGATATTTGATATCTTCGGTGTGAGTGTATCGGTGTTCTTGTATGCAAATTATGTCTATCTTATGTTCTACGGCTGATGCAGTTAGCTCTGGTAGTGTCCAGGATATGACACTAAACAATCTGATCATGAGGTTCCTGCAGTGCTAGAGCTTTTGGGAATGCGGAGTACCCCTTTATTGCCATTGCTCCCAGATCCACTCTGGCCCAGAGTGGTAGCACCTGATAGGGCCTTATTCAAGGGTTAAATAGAACTAACAGCATACTAATGCTAAACTGAATTGTTTGAATAAACTGTATAGCTTGAAATAAATGTTTTTGACAATTAAACCATACTTACATTTAAACTGCATGCTTATGCTTAACTGAACTATTTGAAATAGAACTGTTTTTCGACATTAAAACTGTATTTACACTTAACTGAATTGTTACATATAACTGCTTGAATAGTTTGAAATAGAAATGTTTTTTGACAATTAAAATGTGTACTTATGCTAAACTGAATTGTTTTAAAAAGAACAGATTATTTACATTAAAAATGCATTTGGCGTTAAATAACCTACAAAATGTTGATATGCCATAAAACCCAAGAAACCAACCAACCATTGGAAAGTCAGAATGAATACATGGATTGCAACAAATTAATACTTTTAAAACAACACTTCCCTCTCGAATAACTAACAGTGAAAAGATCAGAAGTGGCTGCTTTTTAGTTTTTGAGCCTTTACTTTTGGCCACCGAGCACTCTTTTATTGCTAACACTTTCACTTATCAGCAGGTCGTCATCATTGGATACGATAGTTAGCTAGTCGTTAATAATTACTGACATAGAATCAAATCTATGGATGGCAACAAAGTAAGGCCACTAGAACTGATTTTCGTTCAAACAGTCACGTTTTTAACAGAAAGGTAAAGTTCAACATCAAATAGAAACATTCGAAGATAAGCACTGATCCCGAATGGCTTTAACATTAAATTACAACATTCTCAAAAAAACATGGCTTTGAAATAGGATAAACAGATATGGATTCACACATAAAAACCTAAATAAACAATGCCTGAATTAAGTACCTAGCCAAAACAGTTAGGGGTTCTTTGAAACACACTCCAGCCATTCAAAACAAATTATCTTTCAAGTGTAACCCATGAAATGGTCAGTAGAAGACACTTGAATAACAAATAAAAAATGCATTTAACGAATGGTGAGACTACGTCACCAGTTCATTTTTTTCGCTTCTTTTAAGGCTTATGAACTCTTTTAAAAACTTTTTGGGAAAGTTAAAACGAACTATTCTACAGAAAATCTTTTCTACTGATAATCGCCTAAAGTCGAAACTATTAGAGAATAGCTACAAAGAAATATTCCAATTTGTCTTATCACTTTTGTTCATCTCTCTCTCTTTCTCTCTCTCTCTCTCTATATATATATATATATATATTACCCAAATGAGAGCAATAGTCAAGATTATCTGTTATAAGAAAAAAATTCAAGACTTTGAATTTAGTAATTAGAAATTGTTCTTATCCACTCTCCAAACCTGCAGCAGACGGCCAATGTTGTTTACAATTGTATGTCTTCAGGAAGATCGTATCTCAAACAAAAACAACAACAACAACAACTATTGTCATTACTAGAACTATAATTTTTCAAAGGTTCACCTGCCATCTTTTGATTCAATGTTCCATCTGTCAACATTTCCTACCGCATAAATGCTCTCCACCAAAAAGTCTGGTTGATAAGACTGTCATTCTTGGTGAGACAAATTGCAGTAGATTGTTTAATACTGAAAGCGATTTTCATTAATACTAGACAAGTGGCTATCAATAAAAGCTACTTAGGCCAGAAGTTACTCGGGAAAGTGTTTATAAGAAATTATGAAATAAAATAAATAAATAAATAAATAAATAGATAAATAAAAAAAAAGCCGCGAAATTTGAATTTTCCGACAATTCTATCCTAATGTTAATTGTTAGTCGAAAGAATTTGATCGGTTGAACTATGAAATTTTTCTTTTCACTTTTGCTCTTGGGATCAGAATATTCGCAAAAAGGAAAAATTATAGAAAATATTGAAGCGACGGATATACTCAGTTTTCTTTAATAAGACACACACACACACACACACACACACACACACACACACACACACACACACACACACACACACACACACACACATATATATATATATATATATATTGTCATCCACAGACAGACTGTTTCGTTCTATCAGAACTCTTCAGTGTGGCTAGACACGTAGGACGCTCGAAGCCGGGATATATATATATATATATATATATATATATATAAGTAGATAATGGAAAAGAATCCGATAGTATGGAGAAAGATGGAAAGACGAATAAATCTAAAGTGAAGAATTTAATGGGAAAGAAAGTAGACGCAATATCGTTTCGGTTTTAATAACCAATTATTAGGACGTAGAAAAGATGATATCGAGTGTCGTTAGATCAAGGACATTAGATTTTGCATTAAATTCTTTACTTCTCACAAGTATTCTTACTTTTGGGTCAAGTTAGTAACCTAATACCTACATTGGCCATACAACAACCACGCTCTCACGTCGCCTTACCTACCACCTTTCTGACATAAGCGCCATAAAATAGCATGTAATGACAAAGCATAACAAAAACACTGAAAAACTCAACTCCATAGACATTAGAAAAATTCGAATCAACAATACAGAAATCATATATAAAAATAACAATAAAACCGTTTTAAAATCCTCGAAGCACTAACTATAAAAAAAATTAAAAACCCACTAATAATAAAATAATTTCACCATTAATAAAAAAAAAATATTTAAACGTATTCAATAACTAACCACCCATCCTAACAGACTAAACCAACCCATCTATAATATTTATATATATATATGCAACAAATGATCTTACACAACCCCTGAAGATAGCCAGCGAAATGGTCGAAAGCTCTTGGGCTAATATAGGGTTCTTTCTTTCCCAACTTGACCCAGAAGTAAGAAGAATAGTGAAAAGACTTGAAGAAACAATCCACGGTATTCAACCAAACTTATATATATATATATATATATATTGTCTATACAAGTTTGGTTAAAGATCACAGAACATTTCTTTTTTATGATCTTATATTTTTTTTTTCTTCCTCTAGTCTTCTGGCTCCCTTTGAATCAGTGTTCAATTGATTTTGAAGATGGCATGAGTTCTGCTCCAATATCGACTAATCGTCTCCAAGGGGATTTTTGTTGTTGTTGTTGTTTGTTTGTTTTTGTTTAGTTTGGGTGCGATGTTTATTTTGGTGGAATGGTTTATTATTGGTAGGAGTGCGATGGTTGGCATATTAGTTGTTGAAGATGTTTTATATATTAGTGACCACGTTGAATGCTATTTATGTTTGGTTATGTTATTTATTTAATACTGATTACTTTGAGGATTTTTAGGTGCTTTTGATGTCATTTCTTTATATGATTTTGGTGAAGATTTTTTCCTATTACAATAGATGTGAATCTATCTGTGTTATTACTATGTGTTGCAGTTTGGTTTAGTTTCATGGCATATCAACTTTTGTTGGTTATTTAATGCCAAATTCTCTTTACACACAAATATCAAATATATATGATTAGGGTTGTTTGGGTTTTATGGCATATCAACCATTGTTTGTTATTCAATGCCAAATCCTCGTTATACATATATATTAAATATATATAATTTGGTTTGGTTGGGTTTTATGGTATATCAACCATTGTAGGTTATTTAATGCCAAACCCGACTGGACTACGTGGTTATGTTTAATGGCACTAGTGAGAGAGGTGATACGACCAACTTATCCATCAATTAGATCTTGATACAAAGAAACTTGAACAAAATCTAGAGAAAAAACATAGAATCATAGAACGGAGTATTCCCCATAGTCTTTAACCAAACTTGTCTAAACTATAAATTCCTCCTTAAACCAAAACTAATCTCATGATCATTGAAAGGGTTGTGTGTGAGAGGGAGTTGGAGACCGAACAGAACTGCAACATATTGACCCCCACTTCTATGGCCACAACAGCGTTTCTTTCCCGTTCTCCTGGGCTGCTCAACCGGGGGCCTGGGGGCCCAGCCTCTCTGGGTGCTGGTTTTCTCTACCGCATCTTATCTTCAACTGATTGAACTTCCTGTGCACCGAGTTATATAATAGTTCGTCGTCCACCTTATTCTTGTGGGCGTCACAAATCGCACTCATTCAACCCGTCCACGGTCAAGGTTATATTTTGATATTCCTCGACCGGATTCACCTGTTATTTACACCGGTGAATTTCCTATTTTGACTGCCCGGCCGGGTCGGAGGTCAGTATACAACACTTTGTCAGTAGCTCTGGTGCCATATTTACACTAGTTACAACATGAATGCATGCATATGCACATGAACACACACACATGCACATATGTGCACTCACGTGCACATGCACGCATACATATGCATACACACATATTCATATGTAACAGTCACAGATCTATTTCCTCTCGAGAATCAATGCCTCCGCTGAGCGATTCGGCCACTCACTGACAAATCAGAAGCAGTACGCATTGATTCCTTCTTCCTCTCAAGAACTATTTTTTCTAACCCTTTTTGGAAGTCACGACAAGTCAGAGAGAACCTAGTTAGCAGCCAAGACAGACCTCTCTCACGTCCTCTGCTATAGACATTCTACATGGAACGCCTTCACTGAAGAACACGCTGCTACTAGCTTCACACACAGAAGAACCAGCCTTGTGGTCAGCCACACGAGCTACTTGCTACAGTGACACACACTTCCTATAATCTCAAGGGCCAACATACTAACCGGCTATACCAAAAAGAACCTTTTCTTACTCTGACTCGTTTACTTCTGCTACAATAATAAACATTTCGTTGTTGTGTTCTCAAAAGAAGTTTCGTTATTTATTTGTATTGTCAATTAATTTATAGTGTTATGGAAACTAACCATTGAAAACACTAAACATACACACACGTATTTTGATTTTAAATAAGATGAAGACTTAGAGAATGAAAGTCAAAGTCTACTTATCAGTAAGGTGCCCATTGTGTAATGGTTATCGTCGTAGGAAATGGACACGGCGACACGAGTTCAAATCCTAGACGAGACTGATTGCATTTCACATAGCACTAATACCCTTAGGAAAGGTATGAATCCAGTTATTCTCCCTCCAGCTATGCGTAAATAGTAGGGCAGACTGATTCTTCAGTCTTGGTGAGGCAACTAGTCTAGGAGAAGGAAAACTCTGAATTAAAACCTGTTAAGCTCCACTTAAAAATTGACCTTGTGTCATATCCTGCCCGAGCGGAGGGGTTGGTAAATATGGTAAGCATTAAGTCTCTCTCTGTTTCTCAGTCTGCCTCACAATATATATATATATAACAACTCTTTAAAGAGTTTCTTAAGAAGTACCCTGACGCCTTCAAGTTACGAGCTACCACAGAAGCATCGCAGAAATTCATTCATGAATACGATCACTTTATTCGTCTGCCTCAAAAGGTAACAATGGTTGCTGGTATTTTATTTTTTATTAACGCATCTTCATGCAACTTTATTCATCTGAATGTTAATCCTTTAATAAGCGAACACAGCTAATTAGCCAAAAAGAAATACAAGAGTAAACATGATTGGGTAGGAAAAATAATTCACTGGGAACTGTGAAAGTGATTACAATTTAGCCATGCTGATAAATGGTATATGCACAAATCAGACTCTGTCATAGAAAATGAAACACATAGATTTCTATGGGATTTTGAAATGCAATCGGATCGCACAATACAGTCCGGAAGACAGCATAAAGTGCTTATTGTTACCATCGATCGGACAAATAGTGTAAAAACTAAAGTGTGAAGATAGACAAATACCTGGATCTTGTCAGAGAGCTGAAAAAGCTGTGGAACATGAGGCTGTCAATGATACCAATTACAGTTGTGGGCCTTGGAACTATTCGCAGAACTTGTAAAAGACTTTGAAAATAGAGGAAGAATTGAGACTAACCAGACAACAACACTGTTAAAATAAACTTTAAAACTCAGAAAAGTCCCGGATGTCAGAGAAAAGCTCCATTCAGTGCTTGGCTCAGTCGGCTGGGGCTTTAGAATACACCGACTGCATCTCTGCAGAGAGGTATGACTCCCCCGAATGTCTTGGATATGACACTAAACAATCTGAAATACTCCTTTATTACCATCACTCCCAGGTCCACTCAGGACCGGAGTAGTAGCACCTGATAGGGTCATATCTTTGGGTTAAATAGAACTAATCTGCGTACTTATGCTAAACTGAATTACTTAAAAAAGGACTGTTTTGACATTTAACTGTGTGTAAACAAAAAAAAACCTGTCTACTTAGGCTAAACTGAAGTGTTTGATTATTGAACTGAAGATTGTTTAAAAATGTTATTTACAAAATGTGTTTCGAAACCATATATTTAATGTCATAAAAGGATTTGGCATTGAATAACCAACAGTGTTTGATATGCCATTAATCCAAATTAATCCAAACATTTAGTGCGGATGAGAAAAACTTCTTACGAATAAGATTATAATTATACTTCATCTCGGAAATACGATTTGCTTAAAACTGTTACATGTTATCACAACAATTAGGTGTAAAAAAGCAACAAAAATTAGATTAAAGAACAACTAGTCAAAATTAATCATAATGGGTAGACTTCATCCAAGGAATTAGAAAAAACTTTATTTCATGTTGTTGTTTTTTCTTTCTTACACGTTGGTTATTATTTTTTTACTGTTTTTATTTGTACTTTCAATATCAACATTGCCCAAGATCACCATTATAATCAATGACTTTAAATGTATGAAAATAGTTCCCGTGGATAATACTATAACAAACTTACCACTTCGTAAGAATCACTGGGGTGTCCTCGTGGTGTAATGGTTAAAGCGATAGACTGCGGAATCGTAGTGAGTGAGTTCGTTCTCCACTCACGCTATTACGTTCACTTTCGAGCAAATACTCTTGGGAAAGGCATGAACCCCCTTATCCTCCCAGCTATGGGTTAAACAGTACCACTACTGTTCTTTTTAGGAGAATGGCTTTGACATTAAATAACCTAAAAAGAGTTGATATGCCATTAAACAAAGAAACCAAACCAAACCTTGATATATCACAATCACTTTCAGGCTAATACCCATGGGGGAAAGGTATGAACCCCCTTATCCTCCCAGCTATGGGTTAAATAGTACCACTACTGTTCTTCCAGGAGAATGGCTTTGGCATTAAATAACCTCCAAAGGTTGATATGCCATTAAACAAAGAAACTAAACCTAAGAATCACTATGTAGACACGCACACCAACATAAGGTACCTCTGCAACAGTACAAAATACTCAAACACTTAGTCAGCAATTTTCTACACCCGTACAATGTACACCCCAGCATGGCTAGGAAAGAATTAGGTTTGATTTGTTCTTTTAATGGCATACCAACCTTTGTGGGTTATTTAAAGCTAAAGCAACCCTTGTTGAAGAACGATAGTGGTCCTATTTAACCCAGAATTTAGGGAAAAGATTTAGAATTGGTAGGTATATATTTATCTCTCTATTGCTTTGTTTAAAGCTCGCTTGAACTCCCTCCCGGGTGGGCCCTGATCTCCGAGTTGAAAATGTAAAATATTATTATCTTATTTAATAGCCAGAGAGGCTGTATCATTGCTCGGCAATTCTCTCTCTTCCTCTTTCTCAACATAAACCAACACTCTCCTTCCCACATATATATGTATTGATAAAACATGGCATGGCCTGTAACAAGAAGTATTTAAAAGAAAATGTTGAGAAAATATGATACTGTACTTACATCACAAACACCTTCGGGGTACCCAGAACGACTATGTTAAATGCTACATCTTTTCAAACAAAAATCAAACAGAAGTAGCAACTTAGATGCTGCATTTTTCAACCACAAATTAGACAGAAATATTTCAACTTGAACTTACTTCCTGCTGATGACATAACATCGATTTCTTGGTCATTTGTGTATCCTCACATAAAAAGGAAAAGGTTTCCTCAAAATATCACCCAAAAAACAATCTCTTATTTTTAAATAGTTCTGCTCCAAAAGTCTTATAAGTAAGTACTGTATTTTTCAACGTTTTCTATGAGATATTACAGATTATTTCTTTTTATTGACCACGTCATCTTATACTCATTTACATAAGAAGCATACATGGAACCAACACTTTAAATACGTATATATATATATATATATATATATATATATATATGTGTGTGTGTGTGTGTGTGTGTGTGTGTGTGAGAGAGAGAGAGAGAGAGAGAGAGAGAGAGAGAGAGAGAGAGAGAGAGAGAGAGAGAGAGAGTGTATATATATATATATATATATATATATATATATATATATATATATATATATTCTAGTCATGATAATTCTAATATATCATTAATTCCTCCATTTAAATATAATATAATTATATTTCCTGCCCATGAGGTTACCGTTATGTGGATTCATAACACCGACTTGGGAAGACATAGCCCCGGAGGTAGCCGTGTCCTCAGTAGGGAATACGTACCTTCAAGACACATTAGGTCAAGTGCTCGCGGATTGTCACCATGACTAGTTAATTCGGTATCGCTTATATGTGACCTGAATCGGTGGCCCAGTGGTAGAGTTTTAACTTCTCTCTGATGTGGTTGTTGGTTCGAGCTCTGTTGGTGGAGATTACGGTATGCACTGCTGATGAGTCTCAATAAGTTCGGAACAGCTGTTTAGTGTTTCGTATGTAGGTATTTGCCATATTTTCTAGTCACGATAATTCTAATATTTATATATATATATATAGAGAGAGAGAGAAAATTAAAAAAATAACCTAATCCCAAAGGGATATATTCATTACGAAAAACGTAAAACGGTCCAATTTTCCCTCGTATAAATTTGTCTCTTTTGGATTACATTGTCTTTCAATTTTCTCCAGACAGTCGGATTTCTTTCTATTATTTACTTCCATATATACATTTATAAAGAGAAAGAGAGAGGGGGAGGGAGAGAGAGAGAGAGTATATATATGAATACGTATATGCATATCTGGTGTATGTCAGTATATATACTCATGTGTATACATATATAGTGTATGCATGAATATATACATGTGTGGGTGTGTGTATATATGAACATATGTATATATATATATATATATATATGTATGTGTATATATATATTTTTTTTCTTTAAAGAAATATTGCTCTGTAAAATCAATTACATTGAGCTCTCTACCAGGAAAATTTAAATGTTCAGTTCCTGAATGATTTTCTTGTCCTGAAGGAATTACTCCCAACTCTGGTTTAACTCGACCGAATAATACTATATATATATATATATATATATATATATATATATATATATATATATATATATATATATCGAGTGCATGTAGGCATATATGGTTGGTTGGTTGGTTGGTTGGTTGATTGGATTTTATGGCAAATGAACCTTTGTAGGTTATTTAACACCAAATCCATTTTTATAAAAAATAATCAGTTCTATTTCAAACAATTCAGTTTAGTATGAGAATACAGTTTAATTGTTAAAAACATTTCTATTTCAAGCTATTCAGTTTCGTTACACAGTTCTAATTCAAACAATTCAGTTTAGTATAAGTATAGATTTTGTTTACACAAAGTTAAATGTCAAAACAGTTCAATTTTAACCAATTCAGTTTAGCGTAAGTACAGTTTCAATGTCAAAACAGTTCCATTTCAGTTTAGCATTAGACGAAGTTTAAATGTAAGTACACAGTTTAATTGTCAAAAACATTCCTATTTCAATCTATTTAGTTTCGTCAAACAGTCCTAATTCAAACAATTCAGTTTAGTATACGTATAGTATTTTTGTTTACACACAGTTAAATGTCCAAACAGTTCTATTTCAAACCATTCAGTTTAGCATAATTACGCAGTTTAGTTCTATTCAACCAATAGATATGACCCTATCAGGTACTACCATTTCGGGCGATGGCAATGAAGGGGTTCTCTGCATTTCCCAAGGCTTCAGCATAACTGGAGCCTCACAATCAGATTGTTTTGTGTCATATTAAGGACACTTGTGGTGCAGTCGGTGTATTCTACAGCCCCAGCCGACTGGGCAATACAAGTGTGTATGTGTGTGTGTGTATATATATATATATATATATATATATACACACACACACACATACATATATATATATATATATATATATATAGTGAGTGTGTGTATGTGTATATATCTGTTTATATTTGTGTGTTTGCTTATAAGAATATGTGTATATGTGTATATATAGTGTATGTATGTCAATATATAAATATACAAATATATGTATATACATAAAGAGAGTATATATATATATATATATATGAATATGTGTATGTATATCGTGTGTATGTGGGCATACATAATCATATATAGATATATATATAGTGTATGTACATGTAAGTATATATATATATATGTGTGTGTGTGTGTGTGTGTGTGTGTGTGTGTGTGTGTGTGTGTGTGTGTGTGCATCTTCAATAGGATGTACATATGCACACCTATACAATATACCCCTACAGCCGTACAATGTACACAATCAGTCGGATGTTCACACACTAATAAAACACAACCCCTAACACACCATTTCGATGTACACACAGACGAGTAATGACTGGTAATGAATTACAAAACTGTATCAACCGTCTGTATGGGTCAATGTTGTATACTTGTTCGAAATCGACTTTAATTTCCGGTAGAAACGTTATAACAAAACTGGCGCCTCAAGAAAATGGAGAAAGATGGGGGGGATGGTGAGTATGTAAAAGAGAATATAAGAGAGGGGGATTGAGAAAATAGCATATTATGAAAGAGAGGTTGGTGGCTATTCGTATTGAGGTAAAAAGTATCGAGACTGAATCTCTATTTACCAAAACAGGAATGAACAATGTATGAAACATTAATTTTTTCCCTCTTTGGTCGAAGCGCCCCTGAAATTTTTCTTCTGGAGCACGCACTGTCGTGTGGGGTGGGGGTGGGGGTTAGAATACGTCGAACTCAATTACTCACAAATATAATTCAGGCATAATTAATTGTTTTAATCGTTTTATTTTTTATGTTTTTCTTTATTCTCCTTACGTTCCTAGCCCAAGCTCCAACCATGCTTACCATAAAGGGTTTAAAATACGTTGATTGTATCTCTAGTAGAAGAGTAAGACCCACCCTACCTGAGTATGATAATGACCTGCATCTCTTGAAGTTCCAGTTTTGGAGCTCTGTAGAGTATAGAGTAACCTTTTCATGACCATTACTCCCAGGTCAACAATGATCCAGAATGGTAGTACCAGTTAAGATCTCATCTAAGGCTCAAAGAGATAAGTTAAAAAATAATTCATATATGGTAGTTTTTGACAATTAAAGAAAAAACTACGCAGAAAAAAATGAATATTAAAAAAATGTGAACATTTGATAACAAATATGAACTTACAATGTTTATATAAATGCAATTTCCTATCATCATAATCAAGTCGTGCTGCCAGCACGGATCCCCCCTCCACTCTCTCTCTCTCATCTATCACTCCCGGCAAGTCTTCCAAACTATGTTACATATTGACCCTCGACCGAGCCGTCAATCAAGAGACGAATCAAGTGCATCCGGTCGAAGGTATCGGAATATCACCTTGACCCGTGGACGTGGTTGAATTCGGTGCAGATGCGTATGCCCACAGGAAGCAGGTGGATGTCAGACATTTATATAACCAGGTGCCACAGACGGCTTGGGTTAGTCAGTTCGAGTCAGTTCCAGTCGCAGTTGGAGACAGGATGCCCGCGGAGTGAGAACCAGCTGCAGACAGCCCAGCCAAGATGAGGAAGAAGTGCCGCTATGGTCGCGAGAAGAACTTTGGGTCACTATGTAGCCGTCTGAGAATAAAGTGTGAGAGGTATATATTTATAAAGACGTGTGTTCGTTGGTTCATTGAAGTTCGTCATTATTGTTGACTATGTTTCCGAAATATATATGTATATGTATGTGACTATACAACAACAACACCCTGTGTCAGCAAAAAACTGATGTCGATAAGTTTTTGCTGGTCAGTCAGCAATGACACGTCCTTGTGAAGGGGTCCATAAAAGAACGTCATTAATGAGTTCGTCTTTGCTCTTCCAGCAATGTCCCGCATGTCTTGTTCGTCTCACTTGGATGGTTTTTGAGATGGGATGTAAGTGGCCGTACAGCTGGGTTTTTTTTTGTGGAATTTTATTTCCAGGATTTGTTCAAAATACCTCGTAGCGTTCTTGTGTGGTTTTCATTTAGCTTTTTCTCTCTGCGTTTCGTTAGCATGCTTGTGGTGCATCCATACAGTAGTACTGACACAGCCTCAGCTAGGAAGAACTCCAATTTTATTTTATCGGATAGATAAAATCTCCATATGATCGATAACCTTTCGATATCAGTCCACGCCCTTGATGGGTTGAAATTCCTATAAGATCAATCGTTGAACAAGATCGATAAAAGTTAAACTTAGAAGAGAAATTGTGATTGTATCATATTTTGCAAAAGGATTATTTAGGGAAAACATTTCTCGGATGAGGAATTAACCATCCTCATTTCTTTTTTTTTTCTTCTTTTTCTTTTTTAATATTTTGTGGGGTAACCATTTTTAGAGAGTGACCGGCAGATACCAGTTTTATTCTCATTTCAGTGTATGCTGTGTGTGGAAGCAAGATTCTTACAGATCTGTCCAATCCAAATATCTTGAAAATCAATATGCATCAATTCTGCTTCAAGGCTAACAGTTAATTTTGATGGTCGGCGCCGGCCCGGAACGGCAGTCCGACGTATTGATCTGTTGGGCCAATGACACGGATGCAAATCTGCTCGATATTCACCCCCTCCACACACTGTCCACCAGTTCACAGAACGACCACCTTTCCTCCTCTCTCTTCCTCATCTTTGATCCGATCAGATAATCAAATGAGAATAGATTAAAGGAGAATAAGAAGGGCTACCCAGCGTTGCTCAGGTGGAGGTAATAACATCACATACAACAGTATAACAAGAAATATTCCTCAAGCAGAAATGTTTTTCTTAGGGAATTAAAAAAAATGAAATGAAGTAACATTTAACCTTTGGAATCTTTTTTAGCGTAGCCTTGTCACTTGAAGGAATGTTTGTAGCATGGTCATCGAGGACAGCTATATCGGTGATGTCTATTGTTTGGATAGAGAGTAAAGAACACAAAAATACAACAATTTTTAGTGTTAGGAACTTCCTTGTTTAATTCTGACTTCGTTCAATCTCTTTGACCGTGGAATCAGATAGAAATGGACAACAGGCACCACGTTTCCTGTAAGCGTATTCATTCTTCTAGGGACAGTCTCTTTTCGTATCTTTACTTCTGATCACTGCAATCGTTTGTTTCCTCGAACTCCAGCCATCAAAAGAGGAAAAGAGTTTCTCGTGTGAGGCGTTCGTGAAGTAATGATAATCATCGTAGGAAATGGACATGGCGAATGGAGTTCAAACCCTGAACGAGACTGTTTGCATTTCACATGATGCTAATACCCTTACAAATAGCTATGGATAAATAGTATTGCAGACTCAGCTCTTTAAATTAACACTTTATTCAATTATTAAGAAAATTATTATTGATTACTATGTCGTCTGGGGCAGATATAAACGTCGACTGCATTCCTACGGAGGGGTAATTCCTCCCATGCCAATAATATGACTCTAAACAATCTGATGGTGAGTCTTCAGTTCTGGGGCTTTGTAAAATGTGGAGTACCCCTTCATTGCCAATAATCCCAGGTCCACTTTGATCCGGAGTGATCTTTAGGGTCTTATCTATGGGTCAAATAAAGCTGTGTAACCGGATTTAGCATTAAATAACCTAGAAGGGTTGATATGCCATAAAAACCAACCAAACTTAACTGTGTGCTAACAAATAATTGTTGAATTAAACTATCAGCATTACTTCACAATGCTTGAGATAATTTAACTGTGTGCAAACAATAAATAGTAATACTTGAAACCATTTGTAGGCAAACGAATGCTTAGTCCTGAAAAGAACTATTGTAATACCTGAAAAGACTTAGCTGAGAGCAAACAAATGATTAATATTGAATTCGATACAAGAATGTTGCGAGCAATATTGAACAAGTCCTAGAGGCAGCAGCCCACAAAGCAGCAGCTGTACGGCCACCTATCACCCATTACGAAAACTATCCAAGTTAGACGAACCAGACATGCAAGACACTGGTGGAGAAGTAGGGACGAGCTCATAAGTGATGTACTCCTATGGACCCCTTCACATGGCCGAGCAAAAGCAGGCCGACCAGCTCTAACCTACATACAGCAGCTCTGTGAGGATATAGAGTGTAGCCCTGAGGAACTGCCAGAAGCAATGAACGATAGAGAGGGGTGGCGAGAAAGGGTCAGGGATATCTCTGCTGATGGCACGACAAAATAATGATGGCAATACTTGAAACCATTTAGCTGTCTGCAAACAAATGAGTCCTGGCTCGTTTGAAAATAACTTTATTTACTACAACTCATTTACAAATCATATATATTTAGTATATAAGTATAAAAAGAATTTAGCATTGAATAATCTATAAGGGTTGATATGCTATAAAAACACAACTAACCAATTACGTGGTGGATTCAATAAGTTTCCAGACTTTTTTGTACAGGCATTTAAAATTGTCATAGACTCTTGAAAATTCAGTATGTTATTGCTATGCATCTTATGAGATGCCTGACCAATTTTTTATGATTTCAGGTTTAAATAAACAGCTAGAGCAGCAATTGGAATACACCCTACTAAAGCCTGATTCTCACAGCTGGTGAATTTCAAAAATGCAATCTGAACGTGTGGACACTTTAGAAGAACGATATGCATTAAAATTCTGTTTTAAACTTGGAAAAAATGATGCCACAGAAACATTTGGAATGCATCAGACTGCTTTTGGAGCATCTTGCATGAATCGAGCAATAGGTTCTTGAGTGGCATAAGAGATTCAAGGAAGGTAGGGAGTCTGTGAGAGATGATGAGAGGTGAGGGAGGAGTAAGGAAGTCAATAACCAGAGTTCATTGGCCAAAGGGTTAGGGTTAGAGTTACTATGTTGAGGTTTTAGGGAGTTCAGGAAGAGATTCCTAGGGAAGAGGCCAGCACTCTTCAAATCAGGTCAGTGGTATTTCCACCAGGACAATACACCAATACTTGTTACAGACTATTTGGTCAAAATGGGTATCAAGACAGTTCCTCAGCCTCCCTATAGTCTAGACCTTGCTCCCTGTGACTTTTGGTTATTCCCTAAGCTCAGAGGCTGTCGTTATGAGACAATTGAGGAGATGAAAGAGGCTGTGATTAATGTCATTGACACGCTCACACAAGAGGACTTCCATGTGGCCTTGCAGAAGTTGTTAGAACGGTACAAGTGCATTGCAGCCGGAGGAGATTAGTTCGAAGGGGACAAGAGTTTCATGTGTGTACTATCAATAAAAGTGCCCATACGAAAAAAAAGTCAGGAAACTTATTTAATGATACTCGTATTATTAGAAAAACTTCTTTGATTGGTGAACATTTTGTAATAGTAGGAGTCGTAAGTAAGCTTTGGCAATTAAAGATTCATTTAATTCTCCGTCACGTTTTTTTCGAGTAGAAGATAAAATATAAAAAACCGCTATGGTCATTTTTTTTTTCTCTTTAAAGCAATTAAATACACGACCCCTTAATAAAAGCAGGCACTGTAAGCAACCAGAGGTCAGAGGTCAGTAAATAACTAAACGGAGTTTTGTGCCACGATGGTCGGGGATGCATTCGTTTCGGAAGGTGTGGGTGAGTGCCAGTCAGAGGATTCCTTCGTCTGTTTACGCGCGAAACCCACGCAAAAGGCTTGCGTGCGAGATTTCCTACGAGACCGAAAGAGGACGAGGAAAGGCAAGGTACCAAGACAGTCAACAGAAGGGAGGAGTTAACGGCAGTCGGGGAAAGGCGGCTGCTGAGCGAGGAGCTGGGACCTGTGGACCCAGAGGTTGGGTCGGCGTGCACGAAAGGGTGAGTCAACGTTCCTGTTAGCTGTATGGAAATTTTGTTCGAGTACACGCTAGTGACAGCACAGAAACACAGAATGCCAGTAAAGTGCCAAAAATTATCTCTTCTTATGCTTAGGACTGACCCAAGTCCGTGCTTGTTTGTTCTTCTTTCTTCCATTCTCGGTTGTGTATGTTGTGTGTTTGTAAAGCAATGTGAAATGCCCCCGGCCGGAGATGAGAAAAACCACTAGACGATCGGATGGCCATGAGCTAGTTTAGGAGGTTTGAGATAGTGGGGACCGGCCGAGCGGGTATATCGTCATAGTTTTCCGACTTTGGATCATACAGAAAGCACTGATTATCGTCAGATGACCAAAGGTGATGTTTGGTTTCTTTATTTAATGGCATTTCAACCTTCGTGGGTTATTTGTTGTCAAATCCAGCCTTGTAGAAGAAGAGCAAGTGATACTCTTTAAACCCATATCTATTCCCGAGGGTATTTGTCCGAAACTGAACGCAAAAGCACGACTAGAGTTTGACCTCGACGACTTCGAAGTCACAGTCCAGCACTTTAATCATGACGCCATCAAAATTGAGTGTGGACAGTTTAATAGGTGACTGGTTACTAACAGTCGGAACAATCTTGGACCGAGTAAATAACAAACTTGAATCTCTTGCTATCAGATAAATATTTTTTTTTTTTACTTTAACCGACCAATTTTCCAATTATTTTACCTATCATAGATCGTCACGATGTTTGTGGTAAAAAACGATGAAGATTTATTGAATTAAGGAAAGCTAATTTAGTTTAATTTAAAGAAAAAATGAAAACTTTTACAAACGTGAGATGTTTTGTTTGTACAAAAGAGTAAATGTCTTTGTGATAATAATAATAATAAAACATGAACAATAAACTTACATTATTTATAATAAGGATCACATTATGATGAGTGAAACGAAAATAAAATACAATACGTATAACTTAAAATGAGACGTCTGTTTTTAAAAGATATGTAGTAAAGTTGTCTCCCTTTAGTCGAGGGCGACCAGAAGGCTCCCTTTTCAATAGCTACTACACCGAGGTATAGGAGAGGGCGCTAATCCTTGCTCTGGATTGCTCCACTTTACCCTTGATCCGTACCTTATAGTGCTGAGTTCTAAGCAAGGAGGCATCAGGTACCATTTTTTAAGTCTTTGGTATGACTCAACCTGGTATTGAACCCCGGTCTACCAGACCATTGGCGAACACTCTGCTCACTAAGATATAATCCCAGATAACTTTATTTTGACTAAAATAAAACAAAGCAAAAAACAAACAAAACATAAAAAGCACTTAACTATAAAAAACGATATTATACAACCGCAGCATTTTTTTTTCTCGTTAAAACTTGCTTTATAAATTATTTGCATTCTTTGCAATAGCTTTTGGAAGAATAAAATGTAGGCAGCAGACCTTTCCAAGCATTCTTTTAGCGTGAAAAAATTTCACTTTTACTGTTTGGAAATTCTCTAATCTCACACCAATTCAATGGGGGTGGGGAGAAAGGTACGGAGATTGAAGCTGCAAAGGCAAAATTTTCAAAATTTTGTCTCTTATTTCGATTCGCAATAATCTTGATATTATCAAAAAGAATATTTTGGATCGTTGTTTTGATGAAAGGTGAATTTTTTTTACCAATTATGCATAAACCATATGGTTTAGCACATCTTTGCAAAATCGAATTTTTTTCATAATTCCCTTGATCTGAAATCAAATCTCTAGTTGAATCTCCCAAGACACCCTCCCATACTATAACAGACTCACCACCATACTCGACAGTTAGAATCAGGCATTCATTATTCAGTTTTTTCCCCAGGATTTCTTCTCACAAAAATTCTCCGGTCACGAGTAAAAAGTTTAGATTTGGACTCATCTGTCCATAATAAATTTTGCCTTTCTTATAGGTGTCCAGTTTTTATACTTTTTTGCCCATAATATTCTTTTCTGTTTATCACCTTTTGTAACATGGCTTTTTTTATGGCTATGAACCCACTTAACTCCGCTGATCTAAGTCGATTTTTCACAGTTGAGAGTGACACTAGTTGTTGCCAAATTAAGTTCAACTGTCAACTCTTGCGAAGTTTTCCTGTTATGTCTTTTGCTCTCAATAATCAAGTGTTTATCTTCAGCAGCAGTTGTCACTTTTGGGGATTCAGTTCTTTTTCTGTCAACATGTGCAACTTTTTATCTCCCTTTTATCACAAATATACACTGCAGGTCTAAAAATCCTCAACTTTTTGTCAATTGATCTTTAACAGTAGCTTTCTTTGAATAAAATTTCAATTTGTGCTCTCGTTTCCATGCTTATTTGCTTTGATTTAACCATTTTGGGGGGGGGGGTAGAGTGTTCGCTAATGTTCCGGAAGACCAGGGTTCAATCTCAGGTTGAGGCATACCGAAGACTCAAAAAATGGTACCTAATGCTTCTTACCTAAGGTAAGGATCAAGGGTAAAGTGGAGCAATCCAGAGAATGGAGTAGCGCCCTCTCCTACACCTCGGTGTAGTAGCTATTGAAAAGGGTGCCTTCGGGTTACCCTCGACTATGGTCGCCAACTACTTACATCAAATTTTTTTTTTTAAATGACAATATTGTTGTAATGGCACACTTTTTTTCCCTCAGGGACAGCTGAATTTTGGCCAAAAGTCTTATAACATTAGTCGGTGCTGAATTAACGTTAAGGACCTGTGTTAGCTGTTAATTTAGGCGAAAACTTTGATTATCTGAAAAAGTCTACAGAGCAGTTTACGGTGGAAACAAAATTTAATTTTCCTAACAAAAAATATTCATAATTTAGTCAAATCTCTTGTGGACAGACGAGACCAAATTTGAAATTTTTGGTAGTAAGAGAAGATGGGTTTGGGTTTGAGTTCTTTGTTTAATGGCATATCAACTCTTTTTAGGTTATTTAATGCCAAAGCCATTCTCCAAGAAGAACAGTAGTGGTACTATTTAACCCATAGCTGGGAGGATAAGGGGGTTCATACCTTTCCCAAGGGTAATAGTCTGAAAGTGACTGTGACATATCAAGGTTTTGTTTGGTTTCTTTGTTTAATGGCATATCAACCTTTGTAGGTTATTTAATGCCAATCTCCTAGAAGAAGAACAGTAGTGGTACTATTTAACCCATAGCTGGGAGGATAAGGGGTTTCATACCTTTCCCAAGAGTATTTGCCCGAAAGTGAACGTAATAGCGCGACTGGAGTACGAACTCGCGTACTACGATTCCGCAGTCCATCGCTTTAACCATTACACCACGAGGACACTCCCTGTAAGAGACGAGTGAATGTAAGAAGAAAGTCTGGAGAAAGGCTGAAAATTAAGCCAAATACATTGTAATTGCTGGAATTTTATTTTTATTTCAAAAGTAGAAAATATCTTATTTTTGAAAGAAATACAGGGTGGCCCAAAATTGTTTGCTTTTAGCATATATATATATATATATATATATATATATATATATATATATATATATATATATATATATATATATATATATATATATATATATAATATATATATATATATATATATTACAACAGTAAAATAACGTATATGTAATATAACATTAACATGACATAGACTTGCCCAGTCGGCTAGGGCTGTAGAATACACCGACTGCATCTCTGCAGATGGCTAAGACCCCCCTCTTCAAACGGGGTGTCCGGGATACGGCCCTTAACAATCTGATGGTGAGATTCCAATAATGCTGGAGCCTTAGGTAATATGGTAGAACTCCTTCATTTCCATCGCTCCCATGTCCACTCTGACCTGAAATTGTAGCACCTGGTAGGGCCCTATCTATGAGTCGAATAGAACTAATCTCTTTTGGTTAAAATGGGACTGTTTTGACTATTAACTACATCCTTATGCCTACCTTACCCCTGCAAAGGGGTAAGACCCCCCAAAGAATGTTCTGGATACGACACTAAAAAATCTGATGCTGAGATTCCAGTAATGCTGGAGCTTTGGGATCGTGGAGTACCTCTTCATTGCTATTGCTCCCAGTTCCACTCTAGCTCGGAGTGATAACATCTGATAGGGTCCTATCTATGAAGAATAGAACTAAACTGTGTCCCTATGCTAAACTGGATTGCTTGAAATAGGACTGTTTTGACATTTAAACTGCATACTTATGTTAAACTGAATTGTTTGAAATGCCCTGTTTCTTTATGCAAGACTGAATAGTTTGAAATAGAACTGTTTTTAACATTGAATCTGTACTAACGCTAAACTGAATCGTTTGAAATAGAACTGTTTTTGTCATTGAAAATCTACTTACACTAAAATGAATTATTTGAAATAAAACTCTTTTTGATATTGAAACTGTACTTAGGCTTAATTGAATTGTTTGAAATAGAATTGTTTTAACATTTAACTGTGTGTAAACAAAAAACAATACTTATAAACTGAATTGTTTGAAACTGTTTATATGTATAAAAATGGATTTGGCATTAATAACCTACAAAGGTTGATATGCCATAAAACCAAACGACATAGGCAACCAATACAAATTATTATACGTAATGTAAGTAAAAAGTAAAGTTGGCGACCATAGTCGAGGGTAACCCGAAGGCTTCCTTTTCGATAGCTACTACACCAATGTGTAGGGGAGGGCGCTACTCCTTTCCTGGATAATACGTAATGTAGATATAGCAATTTAACAGAGAACATATAACCAACATATAAATGATAAAAATGCATCATACTATATAGTAAATAATATGGTCTTTAGAGACATGGTCTAATGATATTTCCACCTCACCAATTATTCTTTGCCCAGTCGGTTGGGGCTGTAGAATACACCGACTGCACCTCTGCAGAGGGGTAAAAAAAAAACAAAAAAAACAACGAGTGTCCTGGATATGACACTAAACAATCTGATGATGAGGGTCCTGTGATGCTGGGGCTTTGGGGAATGCGGAGCACCCCTTCATTGCCATTGCTCCCAGGTCCACTCTAGCCCGGTGTGATAGTACTTGATAGGGCCCTATTTATGGGTTAAATAGAACTCAACTGCGTACTTATGCTAAACTGAATTACTTGAAATAGAACTGTTTTGATATTTAAACTGTTTGCTTATGTTAAACTGAATCGTTTGAATTCGAACTGTTTAACTAAACTGAATAACTTGAAACAGAAATGTTTTTGACAATTAAACTGTGTACTTATGCTAAACTGAATTGTTTGAAATAAAACTGATTATTGGTAAAAAAAAATGAATTTGGCATTAAATAACCTACAAAGGTCGATATGCCATAAAATCCAAACAAGTAACCAACCAACCAACCAACCAACCAACCAACCAACTTTTCTTACGTTTTAAACCCAGCATCTATTTTACCTACTTACATAATAAATCAAAAAATCATATTCTTTATAATGCAATGACGATGATGATGATAACTTAGCTCAAATCATCATCATTCACAATAAAAAAAATATTTGGCCAAATCACCGTCTCTCGACTTCGGCCGCCTCTTCGGCTATTCATCGCTACACATATATTCATGAGCCAATCTCAAATCTGCCACGCTGCGCATGTATCATCACACACACACACACACACACACACACACACACACACACACACACACACACACACACACACACACACTAACAATCACATATACGACCACACATAATAATACGAAGATATAATCTACGCATCCACACACACACACACACACACACAGAGACTTATACGCAATTCTAACCTAAAAACTCTTTCCTTCGATCTTTTTGATTTCTCCAAAAAGTTTCTTTTTCTGCCTGATGATTGTCGTATAAAGACGGCATGAAATCAATGATCGCAGACAAGCATTATTGCTATTAAATATATATAAAAACTAATATATATATATATATATATATATATATATATCTTCTACCTCTTCCCACCCTTCCTTCCTGTGTCTATTCTGGCTGTATTTATTTATTTTATCCATTGGATCTTTTTGGTGTTATTGATTCATATCAATACCCATAACAGGATGGAAATAAATTTATAATCCGAATGTGACTGGTTTTTGTGTTTCTTAAAGGTATATATATATATAATATATATAATATATATATATATACGAAGGTCAGTCAGTAGATATGGGGAGATTTTTTATGTAAGGTCTACTTTAATTCGAATTAGTTTATAGCAAAAATTATTTTTATATCACTGAAATACTTGTATTGAGACTTCAAAATAGCTGCAAACTGAGTGCTCCAGGCTTGAACAGAAGTCTGTCATTAAATTTCTGTTGGCTACGAAGTGCAAACCATGTGAAATTTGCAGAAGAATGTATGATGTGTGCAGAGAAGCATGCTTTAGTCAAATGTTATTTAGTGAATAATCCTTATATATATATATATATATAAGGGGAAGTATTGTCTAAAGAGTTGGCAATTGGAAGCACTGTTTACAGTTTCGAGGAAATTAATAATGATAGGTTATTTTATGTCCCAGAATACTGTCAGCATGACTTTCTTTGTTGACCGCTGTGCCAGGAACTTTTTCTTTACCGGAGAGTCAGTGTATCTGGTGTGTCCATGTGAAGTAGTCCATTGAAGAACGTCACTTATGAGTTCGTCCTAACTTCTCTAGCAGTGTCCTGCATGTCTTGCTCATCTTATTTGGATGCTTTGTAAGATGGGAGCTAAGTGGCTCTACAGCAAGTGTTTTTATGGTAAGGGCTACTCGGCATTACCCGGGTGGAGGAAATAACATCACAGTATAGTAAGAAATTCGTTTTATAATATATTTCTTCAAAATTTATCAATTTTGTTTGTTTCGTTTTGCTTAGAAGTGGGTCTTTATAAAATCTACATCACAACAGACTTTAGTTTCGTTACTGAATAAATTTCGAAAGCGAACTAAATTAACAATTGATCCACTTATTTTGAAACATTTATGCTTTTATTAAATTATGTGATTACATAGGAAATGCCCGTGGTGTAATGGTTATCGTCGCGAGAAATGTACACAGCGACACGAGTTCAAATCCTGGACGAGACTGATTGCATTTCACATAGCACTAATACCCTTGGGAAATATATGAATCCGATTATTCTCCCTCCAGCTATGGGTAAATAGTAGGGCAGACTAAGTTCTTCAGCCTGGGTGAGGCAACTAGCCTAGAAGAAGGAAAACTCTGAATTCAAACCTGTTAAACTCCGCTTAAAAAATTGACTTTGTGTCATATCCTGCCCGAGCGGAGGGGTTGGTAAATATGATTACATAAGAAATACACTGACAGAAACTTGTATCACTTTAAACTAAGCTTAGGAAATTACTATAAATAGGAAAACCTGATATAGTGTTGTGGTTAACAATCCTTCATTGCACGCCAATTCGCTTGGGTAGTAAGTATGATTCTCATTAAATGTTCTATTCTTTTACTCCAGTGCCACAAAGTAATGGTTAACAAGTTCGTTCTGCTGACCATCTGACTAGTTTCGTGAAGTGTGGCCTCGTATGTATTTACCCAACCCCTCCGCTACGGAAGGATGTGATAAAAGGTCAATTTTTAGGTGGAGTAAAGCTGGTTTGATTTAATAGTTTTCCTTCTTCTGGAATAGTTGTCGAATCGAAGCTAAGGAACCCAGTCTGCTGTACTATTTACCCATAGAGAGAGAGAGAAAATAATTGGATTCATGCCTTTCCTAAGGATATTAGCTGGAAGTGAAATACAAACAGTGTCGTTTAGGATTTGAATTCGGGTCACCGATTCTATTTCCAACGACGACGCCGCTATGCGTCTTATAATGTGACCTCGTACCTGACTAAATAACACAATAAATCTGCCACGTGTACGTATCGTTGTGTGCCGAGTATTTGTCGCTGCCTCCCACCAGACACGACTTGACACAAGGTCAAAAGCCCGAAGGCCAATTAAAGTGGGGATAAAGGGGAGGGGAGGTCGGGAACGAGCCGAGACTCGAATCCTGCTTGTCTGTGCTGCTCATCGGCTCACTTAGTGCAATGTGAGCCTGATGAGGCAAGCAGTTTCACGAACCCAAATGTGGGTCCGGGCACGTATGCCAGTTAACTGCTAAAACTAGACGCTTGGTCTAGTGCCGTGCATGGGGGACAAAGGAGACAAAAATGCAGCTCGCCCACCCGAAGGTAGCCTAGTCGAAACTAGGTGCCTAATTAAAGGCCCCAAGTCTGCCATTGTTCCTTTTCCAGGGCCACGCTCCGGACCGAAGTCCAGAACAGGCCCCGGGGCGCTCGCTAGTGTGCCGGCATATTCACACCTCTTTTTCGAGATGCCAGACTGATTTTAATCAAAACTTGTGAATTGTCTACAAAAATTGGATTCATAGAAAAAGTAATTCTTCAAAGACGGGAACCACGATTCCTTGAAAACTATTTGAGAATATAATTAATCTTTAAAATGCCATCAGCAAAACAGAAAAAAAATCGCTTCTTCTGAAAATTTTAAACGCCTCGAAGAATTAAGAAAAAAACCTTCTTGTATTTTTTGGAGTGATATACATCATTTGTAAAGTTTTGTGTCTGACTGGCAAAAATTTATTTAGCATTTGATGTTCTTCTGTGAAAACAGGAAAATATCTGTTTATACTTTTGTGAGTTATTTCTTGGGTGAGTCAAAAGTTTTGCAATGTTTTGGTAATACGTATACATGGCTTTTTCGATAATACTAGGGTGAGTCAAAAGAGAAATGTAAATGTATATATATAAACCACTAAAAGAATATATATATGTATAAATATTTTAGTGGCTTATATATATATATATATACAGAGAGAGAGAGAGAGAGAGTGAGACCACAAAAAATGTATATATATATAAACCACTAAAAGAATATATATATATATATATATATATATATATATATATAAATTTATCTATTTATCTATCTATCTATCTATCTATCTATCTATACATATATAAACCACTGAAAGAAAAAATATATATATAAAAGAAACACTAAAAGAAAAATGTATATGTATATATAAACCACTAAAAGAATATATATATATATATATATATATATATATATATATATATAAACCACTAAAAGAATATATATATATATATATATATATATTTATACATAAGCCACAAATATATATATATATATATATATATATATATATATATATATATATATATATATATAAACCAATAAAAGAAAATGGTACATTTCAATCCCCAAACACTTATATTCTCATTAACTTTTGGAGATTGTTTTTTCTACAAAAGAAATTTTCGCAAAGTAAAAGAATGAAATAGAAAAAAAAAATTAAATTCATTGATTATTTTTGAATTTTAGAAATATTCTAAAGCAAGAGCGACGCTTTTATGATATAAAATTTCGTCTATCAATCTTGAAATGTAAACAGTCTTGAAACAGGCGTTCCCTGGGGATTACTTGAACTATCGTTATTAAAGCCAAATTAAGAAAACTAAGATTTTACTAACATTTATATGCTGTGACACACACACACATTCAGATTGAGATGTATAAAGAGAGAGGAGGAAGGGCGATGTTGTGAGAGAGAGGAGGGAGGGAGAGGTTGTGAGAGAGAGAAAGGGAGGGGTTGTGAGAGAGATAGGGGGAAGGGAGAGGTTGTGAGAGAGGAGGAGGTAAAGTTGATTAAAATTTTTTTTTTAAAATCTTTTTAGCATTGCTATCATTATCACGAATTTCTTGTCGATCGTCAGATGTTTGAATAAATGACGCTTTTTTATTTATTTTTTATTTTTTTTTGTCAGCATCGACTGCGACCCTCTCCGTCTCATCTTTAGTAGGTATGCAGTTCTAGTCATAGTCGGCACTCAGAAAAATATAGACATTCATTTATCTAATTGGATTTTTTTTTCAAACCACACCTATTTGACACAGCAAGGACTTATTTTCATGTCTATACTTACTTCGATTTCTCATTTAGGAGACTGTACTGTTCAGGGAAAGTACTTCATAGATTATGAACTATCTAAAATTTCTTGACCACGACATGCAAACTGAAACCGCTTTTATTATCTTCCATTCATTCTTTGTGTTACTGTTCACATTGTTTAAAAAATCACACACACACACACACACACACACACTCACACATATAAATATATATATATATATATAAAAGTTGGCGACCGTAGTCGAGGGCGACCAGAAGGCTCCCTTTTCGATAGATACTACACCGAGGTGTAGGGGAGGGCGCTACTCCTTTCCCTGGATTGCTCCACTTTACCCTTGATAGGTACCTTATATTGCTGAGTGTTAAGCAAGGAGGTATCAAGTACCATTTTTAAAGTCTTTGGTATGACCTGGGATTGAACCCAAGTCTCCCGAACCATTGGCGAACACTCTAAGCTGAAGTATAGGCCACTCTGGGTATAGTTCGAAGATAAGAAAATAAGAATAAATCGTTTAAATTTTTTAAAGTGTTTTATAGATCAAAAGTGCTCAAATGCTGACCAGCAGAACAGTATAAAAAAACGGATTAGAATTCTAATTCCTTTTCTATCATGACTCATATTTTCATATACCTTCTAAAACAGAAAGCACAACCTTCAGATAATTTTTTTTATCTGATGTTCGGTGTCTCAATTTTATAGAAACTATTTATAATGGGACAAACGTGAGAAACTGAGATCCTAATTCCGTTTAATATATATATATATATATATATATATATATATATATATATATATATATATATATATTTGAGCATGTTTGATTAAACAGTAAAGGCTTATTTTGTCTATATAATTTTATTAAGATCCTTTCAAGTTTCATGACAAGTATCTTGGTTTCAGAATAGAATTGGTTGTTTTATCCAACTTTGAGTTTACGTAATTTTGTAATGTTATAAAAGACAAAACAAGTCTTAAAAAAAAAAACTCTTTTAAAGCACTCTTTACACGTGCAAGTAATCCTGATGATGGCCTATGAAAGGTCCGAAAGCGCTCGGGATAATCTTGGCAAATTCCTCCGCCATTTCACACCTGAAACCAAGACACTTGTTTGGAAACTTGAAAGCATCTAAATAAAATTATATAGACAAAATGTGTCTTAATTATTTAATCAAACATGCTTAAGTGAAAGACTGCGGCCCAACTAAACACACACGCACACACACACACATACATAATATATATATATATATATATATATATATACGAGGTGCATACGATAAGTTTCCAGACTTTTTTCGTATGGGCACTTTTATTGATAGTACACACATGAAACTCTCGTCCGCTTCGAAGTAAACTCCTCCGGCTGCAATGCACTTGTACCGTTCCAACAACTTCAGCAAGGCCCCATGGAAGACCCCTTGCGTGAGCGTGTCAATGACCTTCGTCACAGCCTCTTTCATCTCCTCAGTTGTCTCATAACGACAGCCTCTGAGCTTAGGGAATAACCAAAAGTTACAGGGAGCAAGGTCTGGACTATAGGGAGGGTGAGGAACTGTCGGGATGTCCATCTTGGTCAAATAGTCTGTGACAAGGATGGCGTTGTGGACTGTTGCATTGTCCTGGTGGAAATGCCACTGACCTGATTTGAAGAGTGCTGGCCTCTTCCCTAGGAATCTCTTCCTGAACTCCCTTAAAACCTCAACATAGTAACCCTAACCCTAACCCTTTGGCTAATCAACTCTGGTGTATTGACTTCCTTACTCCTCCCACACCTCTCATCATCCCTCACGGACTCCCTGCCTTCCTTGAATCGCTTATGCCACTCAAAAACTGATGCTCGATTCATGCAAGATGGTCCAAAAGTAGTCTGAAGCATTCCATACGTTTCTGTGGTATTTTTTCCAAGTTTAAAACATAATTTTATTGCATATCGTTCTTTTAAAGTGTCAGATTGCATTTTTGAAATTCACCAGCTCTGACAGTCAGGCTTTAGTAGGGTGTATTCTAATTCCTGCTGTAGGTGTTCATTTGAACCTGAAATCATAAAAATTGGTCAGTCATCTCATAAGAGGTATAGCAATAACATACTGAATTTTCAAGAGTCTACAATAATTTTAAATACCCATACGAAAAAAGTCTGGAAACTTATCGTATGCACCTCGTATATATATATATATATATATATATATATATATATCGTCATCCACAGACAGATCTGTTTCGTTCTATCAGAACTCATCAGTGTGGCTAGACAGTATCTCCCCGTAGCTGGGATCGAAACCCGGTTGACTGAAACACCAAGCCAAAGCTTCTAACCATTTAGCTATATATATATATAACTTTTACACTTCTACTATACGTGTATATCACAATATTTGTCAACGAAAGATCAATGAATATGCTAGAAATAATCTCTATAATGGATGCATTGCACTAAAACGTCATTATTGAACAAGACGAATAGAGTGGGCTAAAGAACATCTGCTATGAAATAAGGGAAAATGGGCCTCAGTGACGTTTAGTGACGAAAGCAAAATCAGACGCCATTTTAATGAACGAGAGGGTAAGTCAGAAGTCCATTTGCTATAGGAAGCAATCTAAGATATATATTCAATGAATGCTGTAACATTCGGTGGTGAAAAAAGATCTAATGGTTCGGGCTTACATCGAAAGCACACAAAAAAAAAAAACTTGTTAAAAAAATCGATGAAATACCAAAACAGCCGCAAATACATCAGTTTGCTAGGGTTCCACTTCTAACCAGATATAGCAGATGAAATATTTGATCATAACGAAACACCTGGCCACATATCGCGTGCAACAAAGAAGCTCCCCACTGTTAAAGATGGTGCAATATTACAAGACTTTTAGACTACCACACTGATTGATCGATTGATTTTAACGGCATATCAACTCGTCAGGGCAATTTTAAGCCAAGAGGTTAAGGAATCGCATTCATTGTATGTTCATACCTAAAATATTTTTGCAAGGTTGTTTTTTGAGATTCTTTTTGCACACTGCTATATGGAATACGGATAATCTTTGAAGAGAACTATTCGAGTCATAGATACAGGTACTCCCTCTCTAGACCTGGGAGTAATGGCACTGAAGGAGTACCCCACACTCATCAAATATCCAGAATTGAAGCGTCACCAGCAGATGCAGTTTTGTGAATTAATCAGGACACTTCCATTTTTTGCGGACGGTTATATATATATATATATTTGATTGAACATAATAGACATTTTTTTGTCTACATACTTTTTTGTTTATCCTTTCGAATTGCCGTATTGGTCTCCTGGTATTCGGTTGGAATTGGTTGATAAACCTTCCATAATTAGTTATTTTCCAAGTACTTTCTGTCCAACTTTGGGCCATCATCAGGGGAGGATGTATTACAAAAGTGATGTAACTTTTGTATGTACATTACTACTTTGTAAGAAGAAGAGCGTCTGTACCGTTGGAGTGTGTAGCGTTTACTTTTAAATATGTTTCTATAAATAGTGTCAGTAGCTAAAGATATTTAAGTACATTAGCACTTGTTTCAAAATTAATTCTATTAAGTTTGGGTTGTATGTTCCTAATATGTAACGCATCGAGAAGCTGTAGTTTTTGCTTGTTTTTTTTTATGTTTTGTTTTCGGGATTAGGTACCCTGATGAGCTGCTTAGGCGAAACTATAGTAGGTTAGTTCCTGACTCACTAAGTAATTATCGTTACTATATATATATATATATTTGTGTTTTTTCAAACTTTTCCATATATATATACATATATATATATATATATATGTGTGTGTGTGTGTATAATATCAGGCTGTTTTTTCAAACTTTTTCATATATATATATATATATGTGTGTGTGAGTGTGTGTGTCTATGTATGTATATATATATATATAAAATATTAGGCTGTTTTTTCAGACTTTTTCATATATATATATATATATATGTGTGTGTGTGTGTGTGTGTGTGTGTAGGTGTGTGTGCGTGCGCGCGCACGCGTGCTATCTTATGTGAATACGCGGAAAATAAAATTCCCTGTATTTTTCAGTTCAAAACTATGCATAAAAGTAATATAGCTGACTTGGTATAATCATCAAATGCAATAATGAATATATATATATATAATATATATATATATATATATATATATATATATATTCGCAAATTACAAAAATATATAAAAAACAGAATAAACTTTGAAATAAGAAAAGTAACTTTTCTGTCTCGAAAATTGGTAATATCCAAAATAAATTCATCTTGTAACATTTATATTTTCCTTTACCATATATGTGCGTATGCGTAAGCGCGGACTGAAAGCCGGGCGGGTGGGCGCGTGCTCTCCTTCTTCGTGCGCTATATTAAATATAGATCCTGCTCGGAACATGAATACCCGCTGTCAGTCATCGTGAACAAAGGAAAGAGACGTTTAATCAGAACGACATCGAATACAAAGTTGATTGACGTAGTCTCTTACTTCAAAGAAGGCAGTACCCTTGTCAGAAACAGATGGTGCTGTTCTTTGAATATGTTCAGAGGTTAATGAATGAATCAAAATAGTAACTGTCTATTGTCCGGTTTTCTATTCGGCCACAAGGTGAAATCTTTTAAAAAGTCTTTTAATGCGTGGCCATTACACTGAAGATATTAATAAAGCAAGGTGTTGTACTGGGTGTGAATGGTTGTAATATAGTATTTTATAAAGCTTAGCTTAGTCTGGCACAAGGTCAGAAGTATGGTAGCAACCTATGAGAATCTGTGAGCGTATTTGAGATCGGTAGCCTCAGAACTGTAGTGGGAGTTTCTCGCTTAAATTACACCAAAATGAATGAAATTTACGAAGCTTAATTGAGGCAAACGACAGGAGTTACGCCTAAAAACTCCGGCTTTGTGCCACCCAGTGAGACGTGAACTCACAAAGAATGATCTGCCAGTCTAGATTACGAACTATTACACGACGAGAGACACCTAAATGACCTTGAAGTGACCAGGGAATACTAAATAAAATCATTATTATCAAGAAGAAAAGATTGTAGCTGTTTGGTCACGTGGTAGGCAAAGATAATGCCAGCTATGTCCATCATTCATACGAGAACGATTATTCTAACAGAAGACACTGAAGACGACCATGAAAGCTATGAAATGACCTAAGAAGTGACGATACAAAATTATCTCTGCTTATAGCTGAAAAACTGGAAAAAGAAGAAAGGTTTTCGGAAACATAGGAGTTTTATACAGGTCATGAATAATGTGGGAGAGGTCAAGCTTTCAAGGCAGACAGGTACTTTTAACATTGAAGTTTTGTACAACGGAATCTTATAGCTGCGATTAAAAAAGGAAAAAAAACTTTGACCTTGCGCTGTACGAAACTAAGCTCTAAAATATCGATCACTACCATATTTTAGTTTATCGATATCTTCACTCCGACAGAAAACTAAGTCGGTTAAAAACTTGCCTAATTTGGCACCGACATGACATTCAAGGAATTGTCTGGAGTAAATTGAAACCAAAGTCTAGTTTTGCCACATGAGTACACCGATAACTAGTCCGACATTTTAGTAGAATGATTTACAGCTAGTTTTAGTCGTAAGCCTATCGTGATTACCTCCCCTTTTTATTAGTTTAGAACAGTACAATGGTTGTCTGTTTAACAGGTTCAAAACAATTTTGTCCTTTTTTTACTGCTTTCAACGCAAATCTGAAGAAAAGGAGAAATACTAAAATACTTGATATTTTCTGGGGAAATCCGAAAAGCAGAAAGACAAATTCAAACAATTTAGGATATCGTTAAAGAATTGCATAGTCTATGTAAACTTTGGTTTATGACAGAGACCGACAGACAGACAGTGAAACAGAAGAGAGCAAGGGAGAGAAGAATGAACGGAAAAGAGAAAAGATAATAATAAGAAAATAGAAGAAAGAAGAAGCAATAATGCGAGAAAGAAAGAAAGAAAGAAAGAAAGAAAGAAAGAAAGGGTTAGAGTGAAACAGTAAACAAAACAAAAAAAGAATGAATGAAGAAATCAAAGAAATTCGATGAAAGAGACGAATAAGAAGAGAAATATTAAAAGAAGTATGAAGTCATAATGTGGTTTGGTTTCTGTTTAATGACATATCAACTTTGGTGGGTTATCTAATGCCAAAGCCATCCTGGTTGAAGAACAGTAATAGTACTATTTAACACCTAATTTGAAGGATGAAGGAGACCAATACCTTTCCCAAGGGGCATTAGTCCAAAAGTGAATGTAATAGCACGACTAGAATTCGAACCTGTTTACTACGTTGTTACAAATTAACTCTTTAGCCTCTGTGCCACGAATAAAAGAAAGAAGAGAAGAACTGACAAGAAAGAAACTAGGAAAGGAGAAATAGCAAAACAGAAAGAAAGAAAGAAAGAAAGAAAGAAAGAAAGAAAGAAAGAAAGTGTAAAGAAAGTGTAAAGAAAGAAAGAAAGAAAGAAAGTGTAAAGAAAGAAAGAAAGAAAGAAAGAAAGAAAGTGTAAAAAATAAAAGGGAATGTAAATTACAAAAGAAAGAAAGAAAGAAAGAAAGAAAGAAAGATAAAAAGAAAGAAAGAAAGAAAGAAAGAAAGAAAGTGTAAAAAATAAAAGGGAATGTAAATTACAAAAGAAAGAAAGAAAGAAAGAAAGAAAGAAAGATAAAAAGAAAGAAAGAAAGAAAGAAAGAAAGTGTAAAGAAAGTGTAAAGAAAGAAAGAAAGAAAGAAAGTGTAAAGAAAGAAAGAAAGAAAGAAAGAAAGTGTAAAAAATAAAAGGGAATGTAAATTACAAAAGAAAGAAAGAAAGAAAGAAAGAAAGAAAGAAAGATAAAAAGAAAGAAAGAAAGAAAGAAAGAAAGAAAGAAAGAAAGTGTAAAAAATAAAAGGGAATGTAAATTACAAAAGAAAGAAAGAAAGAAAGAAAGAAAGAAAGATAAAAAGAAAGAAAGAAAGAAAGAAAGAAAGTGTAAAAAATAAAAGGGAATGTAAATTACAAAAGAAAGAAAGAAAGAAAGAAAGAAAGAAAGAAAGAAAGAAAGATAAAAAGAAAGAAAGAAAGAAAGAAAGAAAGTGTAAAGAAAATAAAAGGTAAGGTAGATCGCAAAACAAAAGAAAGACAGAAAGAAAGAAAACAAAAGAAATCAATAAATGAACAAAGCAAAGAAAAGCAAAGCAAAAAACAATACAATTATTGCCGTATTGGGTTCAATCCCAGCATGGAGCCCTAGTTGCATTAGTTGAACAAATATATTAACCCTTGCCTAAACGCTAAACAATTTTTTTCTTTTTCTTTTACAGGTAAGTCACTGGTTTCTTCCCTCTCTGGTAAGTTAATTATACCATTTCAATTATTTTCTATTTCCCACCTGAGTCTGCTAAACAAAGGCAAGCAAATGGCTATCTTAATACAAAAGCACTTTTGCGTCAATTTGTTTTTCACTGAGAGAGAGAAAGAGAGAGAGAGAGAGAGAGAGAGAGAGTATTTGTCTATTGCTTTTGTAACCTTAAAGAGAACATGCTAGAATTTAAGTGCGCGTAAATTTCATGATATCAACAGCAGGTGGACCATAACAGTTACCCCTTTTGGAAATGGACCCGGGGATCCAAGTTCAAATCATGGATGAGGCTGTTCGCGCTCCATTTCACGCTAATACCTTTAAAAATAAAGGCATGAATCCATTTTTTTCTCCTATGGGTAAATAATAGAGAAGACTGGGTTTTTCAATCTAGGTAAGGCAAACAGTCTGGGAGAAAAGAAACACTAAACGTAAAAATTAAAGAGTGATGTTCGGAGAATGTTCGATTGGTTGGGTTTTATGGCACGTCAACCCTTGTAGGTTATTTAATGCCAAATCCTGTTTATAAACCCATATATTAAATATATATGATTTGTAAACGAATAGTCTGATGATTGCATTTTTAAACGAGTCAGAACTCATTTGTTTGCACATAGTTAAGTGGTTTCAAGTATTTCTATCAAACACAAATTATTCTATTTAATATTAATCGTTTTTGCATACAGATTAATGGCTTTAAGTATTCCTATCCAACACGAATAATCTTATTTAGAATTTATTTGCACACACTTAAATTGATTCAAGTATTGCTAACACTAATAGTTTTATTAGCACACAATTAAATGGTTTCAAGCATCGCTATGTAACACTAACAATTTGATTTAAAAATTATGTATTTGCTAGCACACAGTTAAACAGTCAAGCAGTTCTATTTGACCCATAGATGGGCCCTAACAGGTATTAAAACTCCGGGTCAGGGTGAACCTGTGAGTAATGGCAGTGAAGGGGTACACTAAATTCCTAAAAACTTCCGAACTGGAGCCTCGCCATCAGATAGTTTAGTGTCATATCCAGGACACTTGTTGATGAGGGGGGGGCTACCTCTCTGGGGAGATACAGTTGGAGTATTTTACAGCCCCAGAGGACTGGAGAATCTGTGTTGCTATGGTGCAGGATCCTTCTGTCATTAGGTGAATCTAGTTCTACGCAAACCGTCACCACTATAACCAAATCGCTAGTCTTTTTCATTTCCTAAGAGTAGGTTCAGTTAATAGTCGTTATCGATGCCAAATATTATCATTATTAATTCGCTCTTGGCGAGTTTTTCACACCAGTGGTTTTTCACTGGAGTCTGGGTGACAGCAAGTCTCCTCAGGTGTTCAGGACTCTTCACAGTATTCTTGCCGATTTTAAAGTTGTGGTCTGAACGGTCTCAATTCTTCCTCTAATTTCAAATTCCTCCATTCTCTTCTTCAAGTCTTTGAAGGCCATTCCAAGCATATCAACCACAATGTCTTTACTTTTAATCTCATGTTCCTCAGCTTTTTTAATTCTCTGGTAAGATCCAAATATTTGTCTGTCTTTGCATTTTATTTTATTTTCACTTAGTGGTCTGCCGAAATGGCAAAAATTTACAAGACGGCAGATTCTCTTTTTTTAATACTGGGTTTGGTCTTCTCTGGCAAGGATTAGGTAATCTGACTGCATCTGAAAATCCCAGACAATTTCATTGGTCTCATTCTCTAGAATGGATTCTGGTTTGTGCATATAGCATTTAGTAGTATGGTCAAATTTCAATCTCTTGCACAATTCCTAAAATATCACCTTTCCCACCCAGTCAAGTCTAGTCTGGTAATATGTACTTTTGTGCTAATTTACTGCATCTGCTTATAATATGATTAACCGTTTCATCTCTTTCTCCACAAAATCTACTTGCCCAGTCGGCTGGGGCTGTAGAACACACCGGCTGCACCTCTGCAGAGGAGTAAGACCCCCCCCCCAAACGAGTGTCGTGGATATGACACTGAACAATCTGATGGTGAGGTTCCAGTAATGCAGGAGCTTTGGTGAGTGCGGAGCACCCCTTCATGGCCATCGCTCCCAGGTCCACTTTGGCCCGGAATGGTAGCACCTGATAGGGCCCTATCTATAGGTTGAATAGAACAAACTGCATACTTATGCTAAACTGAATTGTTTGAATTAAAACTGTTTGACTAAACTTAATAGCTTGAAATAGAAATGGTTTTGACAATTAAACTGTACTTACATTTAAACTGCAGGCTTATGCTAAACTGAATTGTTTGAAATGGAACTGATTTTGACATCGAAACTCTAAACTGAATTGTCTAGTATAGAAGTGTTTTGACATTTAACTGTGTGTAAACAAAATCTGTACCAATACTAAACTGAATTAGCTGAATTAGAAGTATTTGAATGGACTGAATAGCTTGAAATAGAAATGTTTTTGACAATTAAACTGTGAACTCATACTAAAATGATTTTTTTGAGTTAGAACTGTTTGAATAAACTGACTAGCTTGGAATAAATATTTTTGACTATTAAACAGTGTACTAATGCTAAACTGAATTGTTTGAAATAGAATTGATTATTTGTTTAAAAATGGATTTGGTGTTAAATAACCTAAAAAGGTTGATATCCCATAAAACCAACCAACCAACAAAATTTACATTGGCTATTTCAATGTGTATTATCAATTTTTATTTTAATATAATTGGTTCTTATGGCATTGTTTTCTGCTGCTATGTGAAGGGATTCAGTTTTTCTTTTGAGGTTTCCCTTTCGTAGCCTTGCTCAAGTTTTATAGTATGCAGTCTCGTCAGTTTGTCGTTTGAAACCTCCGTACAGTTATTTTTCTTCCCAGTTCTGTTTCCTGATATTTGTTGTTTTTCTGCCTTGTCTTATGTTGCAAATGCTGTTACTAGCTGTTGTGAATAGTTGTGCCACATCTAAGCAAAAAGCTTAGTAAATTACGACTGGCTGTTGTGAATAGTTGTTTTTGCTCTCTTTAATGTAGTCCTTTCATTGGTGCATCTATGGGAATCTCAATGCTGGGGAATCCCCTACCTTCTTTTTTTCTTGATATATACTATGTCATTTCTCGGATTTATAAGACCTTGTCATAAATTTTCTTATTCTTTGACTCATTTATCTGAGTTCCTCTATTGTCTATTTTAAGAATGGTCTTGAGTATCTTTCTTGGGATATTGCCCTGTTATTTATTCCTTTGTTGCAGAGCTTGGTTTCTATCAGTTTTCTATTTTTTCTAAGCTACTCTTTTCTAATTTTTCTTTCATCTCCGCTTTTTTAATGGGGTCCACTTCTAATATTTCCAAACACAGGTAGTTTTCCTTCCCTCAAAACGTTCTGATTCTTTTTTGATTTGGCAGTTTTATTTTTTTCGTTTTTCCTCTTTTCCAATTTCTCATTAGTAGAATGACATATTTTTCAATGTCACATTCCATTCATATATCCTGGATGTATATTCCTATTGTTTGTATCCATACCTCTTGTTCTTTTTCATTTTTTGCAAATAGCTTAATATCGTCCATGAACACAAGGTAATTTATATTTCCTTATAGCCTGCAGTTCACTTCCTAAATTTGTAATTGAGTGACATCATCTCTAATACAAATAATAGAGGTGAATACGTATCACCCTGGCAGATGCCTTTTCTGGATTTTTGCAAGGTTTTGTTCTGCTTTTGTTAATTCTACTAATCAGTTTTTCATGGTTTTTGAGATAAAGTCAGATATATTGTATTATTATTTACGATTTTTTCAAACCAGCAGGTGGTCTTTCACTGGAGTCTGAATGGTATCAAGTCTCCTTAAATCTCCAGGACTCTTCTCAGTATTCTAGCCGATCTTAACAATACAGCGGTCTGTTTGGTTTCGATTCTTCCTCTGATTTTATATTCCTCCAGCCTTCTTTCCAAGCCTTTAGGGACCGCTCCAAGTGAACCAATTACCACTGGTATCACTGTAACTTCATGTTCCACCAGTTTTCAACTCTCTGGCAAGATCCGAGTATTTGTCTATCTATTTACTTTCTTTATTTTCATTTTATGGTCTGCTGGGATACGAAAATCTACTTGATGATATGTTCTCTTTTTCTTGTTAATTAACACCAAGACTGATCTTCTGGTCGGGATTGAGTGATCCGTTTGTATCTCGAAGACCTAGGAAATGTTTAGGTCTCATTTCATTGGACAGATTCTGGTTTGTGCAGATGCCATCTGTCAGCATTGACAAAATTTTAATCTCTTGCACAGTTCTAAGTGTATTACCTTTTCTACCAAATCATGCCTACTCTTGTATTCCGTTTGAGCTAGTTTGCTGCATTCACCTATAATGTAATCAACCATTTCATCATTGTTGCCACATAACCAACGCTCTTTCGTATAATCAATTATTACCTTATTATTATTCATTTATTTTATCTACATATACTCTAACACCGATGTTAAACACGATTTATAAACATAGTACACTATAGATATTTGTCGCTGCCTCCCGCCAGACAGGACTTGACACAAGGTTAATGACCCGAAGGCCGATTATACGGGGGGGGGGGTAGATGAGGGGAAAGTCGGGCACGAGCCGAGGCTCGAAAGCTGTTTGTCTGTGCTGCTCATTGACCTACTTAGTGCAATGTGTGCCTAATGAGCCAAGCTGTTTCTTTGACCCAAATCTGGGTCCAGGCACGGATGCCGGGTTATAGCTTAAACTAGACTGCGAGGTCTAGTGCTATACATAAGGGACAAAGGTGTCAGTGTTTCAGCTCGCCCGCCTCGAATCTGCCATTGGTTTCGATATCCCATCGATATCGATATCACCATTTTTGTCTACATATATTTTGTTAATCCTTTCGAATTGCCGTATTGATCTTATGATATTCGGCGGGAATTTAACTCAGCAACAAAATGATTTTCTCAACTTGGGAGCCAACTGCCATTTATTTCAAGGATATACCAGCATCAACAAAAATACAGAAATTGAAATTTTACACCAAAATATTTTAAAACTCCGGGATAATAAGGTAATTTCAATCAAACCTGAATTCCGTGATCTCCATAAGGCTGAAGCCATCAAAAACAGATACAATAAAAAAAACAACCTACATTACTAACTCATCAACTAAAAATTGTCACTAACGAATTACGCAATCAACCCAATATCACCATAAAAAAGCAGATAAAACAAACATTTTTATAGTACTCAATAAAACAGATTAACCAGTGCTAATGTACTTAAATGTCTTTAGCTACTGACGCTATATATAGGAACAAATTCGAAAATTCGCTACACGATACAACGGTACAGACGCTCATTGTTACAAAGTAGTAATGTAGATACAAAAGTTACATCCCTTTTGTAATACATCCTCCCCTGATGATGGCCCAAAGTCGGGCAGAAAGTACTTGGGAAATAAGTAATTATGGAAGGTTTATCAACCAATTCCCGCCGAATACCATAAGATCAATACGGCAATTCGAAAGGATTAGCAAAAAAATATATAGACAAAAAATATCTATCATGTTCAATGAAATATGTATTAATGAAGAAATACTGCCAATATATATATATATATATATATATATATAGTAAGTAAGTTGGCCGACCGTAGTCGAGGGTGACTCGAAAGCTACTTTTTCAATAGCTACCCCACCAAAGTGTAGCGGAGAGCACTACTCCTTCTCAGGATTGCTCCACTTACACTTAATCTGTACCGTATAATGCTGTGTTAAGCAAGGAGGTACCAAGTACCTTTTTTGTTAATTTTTAGTATGACTCGACCTGGGATTGTTCCTCGGTTTCCTTGACCATTCGCGAACACTATATATATATATATATATATGGACTGCTCTGTTTTATTTTTCGTGTTAGTGTTATGGGGACAAAAACCTCACACCATCAATACGATTGATAAGCCACCTTTTCTCATATTTCCATCTGATGATTGTGTATTCTACGTGAAACTCCAAGTAACGGACTTGAAGAGTTTATAATTTGAATATTCTAGGTTTTAGACCGGCTCAGCGGCCATGCAACTTTTCTTATCTGTATTATTATAAGACAAATTTCTTTTTTCTATTATCTATTTCCGAGATTTAAATAAAATTACTTTGAAATGTAGTCTTTCCTTTTAATTTTTCAATGAAAATTGCGAATATAGACACACACACACACACACACACACACACACACACACACACACAGAGAATACACACACACACACACACAGAGAATACACACACACACACACACACACACACAGAGAACACACACACACACACACACACACACACACACACACACACATATATATATATATATATATATATATATATATATATTCCCGTTGATTCGTATATGTCATGATTTACCGGAATTCAGATAAATAACTTTTATGTTTAGTTTTGAATAAATTGAAACATATGCAGGCAATTTTATTTTTCAAAGGTGCATTCACGCAGAATAGTATATATATAAAAAGAACTATATATATATATATATATAGTTCTCTTTACCACTCTATTATGTCTTTTTTCTGTCATTTTCTGTTGTCCGGCAACGGACAGATCTCTTAATCCGGCAACCTTGAGATAAGTACACCCTCAGTCTTGTATTGTCAGGCAGATTTTGAAGGTTGAGCTGTGCTTCATTCTATCTTCAAGAACGAGTTTACAATTTACGAGATAAGCGTTGAAGACTTTTGCTTATTATCAATGAAAACAGATGCGTGCTTCAATATGGCGAGTGGAACGCAGCTGTTGTCAAGGTAAGCATCTGGATTTTCAAAGATTAACCGAAATAGAATCGTAATTCTGGCAGCTTAATTATTTATAGGGTCAGGGGAGGGAGGTATTCACAATACAAGGGAAGATATCCATGATGGAGTCTGAAAAATGTTTCAATCAGATTACATTTTTGAAAAAATGGCGGATTCGTATCAGAGGAGGGAAAAGAAAAGGGAAAATTAAAATGAAATATCGAAATAGAAATTTGGTCTGCTTTATAGTTGAGATAGTTGTTTATTTTTCACTTGAGTCAGTAGTAAAAAGAGTCAAACAGACAAGCATTTGGCGGAACATAATCTTCTCTCTTGGATCTGAACTACATTTATTCCGGTGCCCTCCTTATCTAGCATTAAAATATTCTAAAAAATCTACTGAACCCGTTTTCTCCTGTATATTTGCATTTTTTGTTTTTTTTTTTTGTTTTTTGATTGTTACTCGTCTGGAGTCAGGATTGAACCTGCAACCTCCAGATGATTGTCTCCTTAGAATACAATACAGAAATACTTAACACTTGTACCCGGTTATGGCTAACGGAATCAGAACAGGCGATTCCGGTGGATTCAATAAGGGACATAGTTCGAAGTTCCGTGAAAGTTCCCGAGTTCGACAAACACCTGAAGAAGGCCGGAGGACATATCGGCCGAAACGTTGTGGAAATAACAATAAAGGTGAAGACAATAGTCCGAAAACCCTTAATGATAAAAATCACCAAGCTTTATCTCAGAAATTTAGACAACTAGGTGATATGTATCACGAATCAATAATAATAATAATGTAATTATTATGTATTTGGCAGAAAGTAATATACAAGATATAAAATATCCTGGTATATTGAGGCTATAAGACCTATTTCTTACTGCAAGAATTTCAAAATCCTGGTTGACCAGATACCATCTATTTGCTTACCTTCATTTAGCTTTTTTTTTTTTTTGGGGGGCTGTGTTTCCATATCTTGGCTAGAACAGAGAGAATTGCATTCTTCTTCCTTGATAAACATTGCTGTTGTTACTTAGGTATCTCATGGCGAGAATAAAGTACAGTTAATGCCTCTGGTCATGTTTACTGTTTCCTCCGTCCTCCTGATAAAAGTCAGTTTAAGAAGATTCTAATCTATGAGCAGACAAGGATATGAGCGTAGCAAGCATGTCGCGAAGTGACAAAGCTGCCTGTTGAGCCTTGCACAAATCCACGCTACACGCGGCAAATTCGCAAGTAATAATAATTGGGCAAAATCAGACATGATAGAAAAATGAAAAACATTATTAGAAAAGCAATCAATGAAATAATAAAAGGATATCGATTTGAATTTAACCACTCTGAATGAAGCAATATAGTCTGCAACAACAGCAATAATATCAATACAAAAAGCTAGGAAAACAAAGGCTAAACTAACTTAGGAAAATAAAGAATCATTATGGTAAAGAAGGATAGAGAAAGAGATTGAAATTCTTGCAGAAGAACTCTCTATCTTGGATGGAATATCAGAGGAGAATAAGTGAAAAGCACGACTGTTACAAATAAAACGTAAATATAAAAGAAATGATCTATCAACGACAAAGGAGATAATAAAACAACACATTTAGCTCCAAGCACAAAGAAAGAAAAAGATTTGCAAAAAGAAGGAAATCTTACAAACAAAACAACAGTTTCAAAGGTAATAAAACAAAAAAAAGCTCTTCAGACAAATGAAGGGAAAATAGTGAAGCCTGTAGGAAAAGAAGATAAAAAAAAGTGAAGAAGGGAGATAATTCTGGAATCAGATACGGAGGAAATGAAAATAATTATTAAACTGATACAGAAGGAATTAAGCACTTCGAGAAGAAGTAAAACATTGAAAAAGAAATTACAGGAATGAAACATTATAGATATTAACCCTTTCGTTCCTGGGGCATAGAATACGCTGACTATATCTTCTGCTGAGGGGTAAGACCTCCTCCAAAAGGGATGTATCCTGGGTATGACACGAAGTTGCAGCTGGTGACGACGATCTAGTTTTGGATTTATGGGTGTGGCGAGTACTCCTTCATTTCCATTACTTCCAGTTCCACTCTGATCCAGAGTACCTGTTAGTATCTGTATTAGTCAAATGGATCTGTTTGAAAATTATTATTTGTTTTCTATATTTAATGGCATATCAACCTTTGTAGGCTATTTAATGCCAAAGCCATCCTTGTATAAGAACAAAAGTGATAACAAATTTAATGGGGGATAAGGGGAAATACTTTTCCCAAGAGCATTAATCTGAAAGTGAAATAATAGCGTGACAATAGTTCGAACTCGTTTACTTCAAGACTACAGTCCAGCACATTAGCCACGATGTCAAAGGGACTCCCTTTGAAAATGGTAAGTATTCAATAACAATGTTTGATACTCTATATCTGTAAATTGGTTTGGTTTCTTTGTTTAATGGCATATCAAACTCTGTGGGTTATTCAATGTCTAAGCCATCCTTGTAGATGAACAGTAATAGAACTATTTAACTCATAGCGAGGAGAAGGTATTTGTATAAAGATGGTTTATTTGAAGCTATAGTTGTTTACTAAGGTTCATTAGTACTTACTTGTAACCTTAAAACTGTGGGGAGGTACCCATGGTGTAATGGTTATCGTCGTAGGAAATGGACACGGCGACACGAGTTCAAATCCTGGACAAGACTGATTGCATTTCACGTAGCACTAATACCGTCAGGAAAGGTATGAATCCAATTATTCTCCCTCCAGCAATGGATAAATAGTAGGACAGACTTGGTTCTTCAGCCTTGGTGAGGCAACTAGTCTAGGAGAAGGAAAACTCTGAATTCAAACCTGTTAAACTCCGCTTAGAAAATTGACCTTGCGTCATATCCTGCCTGAGCGGAGGGGTTGGATAAATAGGATAAAACTGTGGGCCAACAAATGATCACTATTGAATATTAATAATTAATTAGTGTTTTATAGGAATACTTGAAAACATACGCCAGTATCCAAATTGTTGGTGTTGGATAGGAACATTTGGTATCATTTAGCTGTGTGATAAAAAAAACTCCTAAGTAACAAGCGGGAAAAAATATAAATACGAAATTCATTTAATAAAAGGGAATTTTTAAGCAAAATCGAAATAATCTTTTTTTCCACACAAGTAAACTCTGCATTTTTTAAAAATGAGTTTATGGCAAAGTTATTTGTTTTGGGGCAATCAAAAATGGCCGAAAATCAAACGGTGGGCTTGATTGATTTTAACGGCATATCAACTTTCTTGGTTTATTTTATGCTTAGAAGACAGGGAGTCGCATTCATATATGCCTCGTTTTTATGTAGCTGTCTTTAAAAAGTTTTTTTAAACACAGTCCCAACGAAAACGAAAAAAAATTTAAACTGATCTATTTGACCCTAATAGGTACTACAACTCCTGTTCAGAGTGGACCTGGGAGTAATGTCAATGAAGAGGTATTCAACACTCCATAGATCTATTGAAGTTGAGCCTCACCATCAGATTTAGTTTAGTGTCACAGGTGCGAAAAACGTAAAAAAAGTATCATAATAATGGCATTATATATAATTTTAAACATATCCATTTTTATCTTAGAAATTCAAAACCAGAAGCTGAGAGCTATATATATATATATATATATATATGTGTGTGTGTGTGTGTGTGTGTGTGTGTGTGTGTGTGTGAACAAAATTGGAGAAGATATCTTGTGAAGGTAAGGGGCTGTATTTATTTACCTTTCATTCATGTTTGAAGAGGTTACGTTTTCCTCAGGGGTCGTCTTTTCAATATCTCCATATGAAGAAAATTGCTGTAGGCGTCTACTGAAGATAGCGAACTGCCTTCATTATCTTTCATTATTATATGAAGGATTCATCGAATTAATACGTAATCTTAAAACTAATTTTGCACATCTATCTATTTCAGTTAACCTATCTATCTATGGGGAAGTCTTCGTGGCGTCATCGCTAAAATGTTGATCGAAGTACCTATCTAAGTCTATCTATGTATCAATCCATCCATCCATCTCTCGTTATCTCTCTCTCTCTATCTCTCTATCTCTCTCTCTTTATCTATCTATCTATCTCTCTCTCTCTATCTATCTATCTCTATCTATCTCTCTCTATCTATCTATCTATCTCTCTCTCTCTCTATCTCGCTCTCTCTCTCTATATATATATATCTATCCATCTCTCTCTTTATCGATCTCTCTCTCTCTCTCTCTCTCTCTCTATCTCTCTCTCTCTCTCTCTATCTATCCTTGCACAGATGGCTGAGGCTATAGTATTCACTGACTGCATCTCTGCAGAGGAGTAAGACTCCTCCAACGAGTGTCCTGGTTATGACACAAAACCATTTGACGGTGTGACTCCAGTCTTGGAGATTTGGGGAATGTAGAGAACCCCTTAATTACCATGGCTCCCAGGTTCACTCTGACCCGGAGTGGTAGCACCTGATAGGGTCCTATCTATGCGTCAAACAGAACTGTTTGATCATTTAACTGTATGTAAACAAATCGTTAGCGTTAAATAGCCATACTTGAAAACATATAACTATGTGCAAAAATAATGTTCTCAGACTCGTTTGTGTTTAGAAATCATATATCTAGTGTATACGTATAAAGAGGATTTGGCACTAAATAACCTACAAGTGTTGATATGCCATAAAACCTAACCAACCTACCAACCAAACAAGTATATATCTATTCATAACAAGCTATCTACGTCTTGATCTTTGGCTATCTATATATCTATCTAAAATTTCCCCAAAATATACTGAGAACAAAATCAGGGAAGTCATTTACTGAAAATGACGGAATCTCTTTCGTTATTTTTCGTTCATGTGAGAAGAGTATACCGAGTTTTCCTTTCAGGGGTTCTTAAAATGTATTTGAACAATTACAATATAGATTTTTATGAAGACAACAAATCGCCTTTCAGTGACGTTTGAAGAATTGGTCTATTTTCCTGTTTTGTCGTCTTTTAAAGGACGACATATAAACAAATCAGACAAACATCAAGTGAAGAGAAAGGATGGCTTCATTACTTATAATTGACGTTTGAAGAATTTCTCCTATGTCCTCTACCGTCGTCTTAAAAGTACGTAAATAAAATAGGTGGAGATATTTACTGAAAAAGAACGACACATTCATTTACTATCTTTCTGGGCAAAGTCGGCTGAAATTGTAGAATAAACAAATTGAATCGGGGGTTTCCTCGTGGTGTAATGGTTAAAGCGATGGACTGCGGAATCGTAGTAAGCGAATTTGTTCTCCAGTCGCGCTATTACGTTCACTTTCGGGCAAATACCCTTGGGAAAGGTATAAACCCCCTTATCCTCCCAGCTATGGGTTAAATAGTACCACTTCTGTTCTTCTAGGAGAATGGCTTTTTGGCATTAAATAACCTACAAAGGTTGATATGCCATTAAACAAAGAAAAGAAACCAAACTGAATCTCTGTAAAGGGATTAGAGCCCACCCACCCCAACGTGTGTCCTAATTATGACATTAAACAATCTGACGGTAAGGCTCCGGTAATGCTGGAGCTTTGGGAAATGCGGAGAATCCCTTCATTGCCATTGCTCCCAGGTTCACTCTGGCCCGGAGTGGTAGCACCTGATAGGGTCCTATCTATGGGTCAAATAGAACTGGTTTACAACAAGTGACATGCTAAACTGAATTGTTAGGAATAGAACTGTTTGACATTTAACTGTGTATAAACAAATGACTGATGTTTAATTGAATTGTTAGTGATAAATAGCCATACTTGAAAACTTTTAACTGTGTGCAAACAAATGATTAATAGTTAATATAATTATTGTTGTTAGATAACAATACTTGAAACTATTCAATTGTGTGCCAAAAAATGATCTCAAGCTTGTTTAAAAATATTATATACAAAATGTGTTTAGAAATCATATATTTAATATATAACCAATAATGTTCGATATGTCATAAAACCCAACTAAACCAAATCATATATATTTGATATATATGTATAAAGAGGATTTGGTATGAAATAACGTACAATGGTTGATATGTCATAAAACCAAACCAAACCAAATCATATATATTTAATATATATGTATAAAGAGGATTTGGCATTAAATAACGTACAATGGTTGATATGCCATAAAACCAAACCAAACCAAATCTTATATATTTGATATACATATACCAACTGGATTAGGTATTAAATAACGTACAATGGTTGATATGCCATAAAACCAAACCAAACCAAATCATATATATTTAATATATATGTATAAAGAGGATTTGGCATTAAATAACCTACAATGGTTGATATGCCATAAAACCAAACCAAACCAAATCATATATATTCAATATATATGTATAAAGAGGATTTGGCATTAAATAACCTACAATGCTTGATATGCCATAAAATTCAACCAAACCAAATCCTATAAATTTGATATATATGTATAAAGAGGATTTGGCACTAAATAACCTATAATGGTTGATATGCCATAAAACCAAACCAAACCAAATCATCTATGTATCTATTCCTTCCTCGATCTACCTCAATATATTGTCCCAGTGGCATTATGACTAAAGTGCTGGACTGCCATACTGAGTTCGAATTTCAGTCGAGCTGTTACGTTCACTTTCGGACCAAAATCCTTTTGGAAAGGTATCGAGCCCTCTTATCCCACCAACTAAGGCTGAATTTTATGGCACATCAACTATTGTTGGCTATTTAATGCCAACTTCTATTTTTTTTCATATATATTAAATATATGACTTGGGAATACATTTTATAGTGATACAGTTAAATGATCAAACAGTTCAATTTCTAACAATTCAGTTCAGCAAAAATCAACAAAGTTAAATATTTCCAAATATTGCTATGTTTCCCTAACAATTCAATTACACATCAGTCGTTTGTTTACAAACAATTAAAGGATCAAACTGTTGTATTTCTAACAATTCATTTCAACATAAGTCACTTGTTTGCGCTCAAATTAAACGTCAAACAGTTCTATTTGGCCCATAGATAGGACCCTACCAGGTGCTGCCACTCTGGGCTTGAGTGGACCTAGGATCGATGGCAAGAAGGGGTACACTGTATTCCCCAAAGCTCCAGCATTACAGGAACCTCACCATCAGATTGTTTCATATCATATCTTGGATACTCTTTGGCGGCGGGGGGGGGGAGTTTTAACTCTCTGCACACAAACAGCCGTTGTATTCTTGAGTCTCAGCCGACTGGGCTATATGAATTAAATAGTATCACAAGGATGGATTTGGCATTGAATTCTAAGGTTGATATGTTATTCGATAAAGAGACCAAACCTACCAACTTATCTATCTCAGTCAATCTATTTATTTCTTCAAGTCTTTCTTTCGGTTTCTATCTATCTATCTATCTATCTATCTATCTATCTCAGTCAGTTTAGATCTATGCCTCGGTCTATTCATATCTATCTATCTATCTATCTATCTATCTATCTATCTATCTCAGTCTATTCATATCTATCTATCTATCTATCTATCTATCTCAGTCGTTTCATATATATATATATATATATATATATATATATATATATAAAGATATATACAGTAAACAAAACTGGAGTAGGTATTTACTGAAAAGAATCGGCCACTCTGATTATATCTCATTGGTGTTTGAAGAACTTGTCAAGTTTTCCTTATTGTAGCTGCCCGGCATTTGAATAAAATCGGTGTAGATACATAGATAAGATAACAGGCCATCTTTATTAATTTTCATTGAAGCTTGAAGAATTGTCCCCTGACGCCGTCTGTTAAGTGACTGAATTAGAAATTAATCGGTGTTGATATCTACTGAAGATAATGGATTGTCTTTATTAATATGTCATTCACTTCTGAAAAATTGATGCTTTTCAACGGCATCTTCTCTTCAAAGTTTCCATTTGAACAATATCGGTGTAGATATCTATAGTATTAAATGACAAGAGTTACTTCCCCTTGGAGGAATTTTCAAATACGTTACCGCCCTGTCGGTGATGTTCAAAATACGCTGACTGTGTCTCTTGCAGAGGGGTTAGGAGAGGTTTTCTGGGTATGACACTAAACTGCATCTGATAGTGAGGCTCCAGTTCTGAAAGTCTGTTAAGTGTCAAGTCATTTTTTAATTTCCGTTACTCCCATATCCACTCTGATTCGGAGAGGTAGTACCTGTTTGGGTTCTATCTATGGTCAAATCGACCTGTTTAAGAATCATTCGTATTTGATAGGAATAATAAAAACCATACAACGATGATATTTTATTCAATTAGCTTTCATATTAATGCTTTTTTTCAAAAAGTATTCCATTTAGATAAGAATGGTTGATGCTATCAAATCATTTTGTATTACTTATAGTTACTTGAAGCTTTAACGAGTGTCCTGTGACCCAGTTAGCTGGGGCTGTAGAATACACCGACTGCCTCTCTGCACAGGGGTAAGACTCCCCAAACGAGTGTCCTGTGGCCCAGTCAGCTGGAGCAGTAGAATATATCGACTGCCTCTCTGCAGAGGGGTAAAACTCCCTAAACGAGTGTCCTGTGGCCCAGTCAGCAGGAGCTGTAGAATATATAGACTGCCTCTCTGCAGAGGCGTAAGACTCCCCAAACGAGTGTCCTGTGGCCCAGTCAGCTGAAGCTGTAGAATATATCGACTGCGTCTCTGCAGAGGCGTAAGACTTCCCAAACGAGTGTCCTGTGGCCCAGTCAGCTGGAGCTGTAGAATATATCGACTGCATGTCTGCAGAGGCGTAAGACTCCCCCAACAACAAGTGTCTTGTAGATGACACTAAACAATCTGATGGTGAGATTCCAGTAATGCTGGAGTTTTGAGGAATGCAGAGTAGCTCTTCATTGCCATCACTCCCAGGTCCACTGTAGTCCAGAGTGTTAGCACCTGATAGGGTCCTATCTGTGGGTCAAATATAACTAAACTGTGTGCTTATGCTAAACTGAATTGTTTGAAATAGAACTTTTTATATGTATAAAAACTGATTTGGCATTAAATAACTTACAATGGTTGATATGCCATAAAACCAAACAAAAACAAACCATACCATTTACACAAGACTTTCTTTCTCCCTATTATTCTATATTTTCATTCTTTTTTTCTTTCTTTATAGATTTCTTTTTTTTTCTTTAAACTTTTTCTTTCTTTCCTTCTTTTTTTGATACGAAAACTTCTTTCTCCCTTTTACGGTACATTTTCTTTCTTTCTTTCTTTCTTTCTTTCTTTCTTTCTTTTACTTCAAACTTTGTTTCATTCTTTTCTTTAATTTCTTTTACTCTCTTTCTTTTTCTTTTTTCTTTCTTTCTTTTAATCTAGATTTTCTTTCTTTATTTGTCTTTTATCCTCGACTCAGAATTTTCATCTTTCTTCCACAGTAAACTTCTTTCCTTCTTTTTGTATCTTTTTAAAACTTATGACGCATTCTTTCTTTCTTTCTTTCTTTCTTTCTTTCAAGATTTTCTTTTTTCTTGACTTCCTTTTTGTCTTAATTTCCTTCTATCTTTATTTCATTCTTTAATTTAATTTTTTTTTTTTTACTTTCCCTCTTCCTTCATTTCTTTTTGGTTCTTTCTTTCTTTTTTTGTATAAAATATATTTCTTATTTGCTTTCATTCTTAACTTTCTATTACTCTAAATTCCCTTCCTTCCTTCCTTCCTTCCTTCCTTCCTTCCTTCCTTCCTTCCTTCCTCTGTAATTTTCATTCTTTACTCTTTTCTTTCTTATTATTTTCTTCTTCCTTCATATTTCTTACTTTTTTTTCCCATTGGTATTTGAAGGATTTGTAGTGTCTCTTGCCGTCGTCTCTTTAATAATCAAATGTAAACAAAATCGACGCTGGTATCTACCTTTCCATAAGGGATTTTCTTTCTTATTTTTAACTGACATTTGAGGAATTCATTCATTGTCTCTCAGTCCACTATTGGCGTCAAATGAAGTAAATCCATGTGGCGACAGTGTGATGATAACGGACCGTGTTTATTGACTTCAACTGAAGAATTCATTTATGTAGAAACTTGACGCTGATGTGAAAAACTCCAATGGAAATAATAATAATAATAATAATAATAATAATAATAATAATAATAAGAAGAAGAAGAAGAAGAAGAAGAAGAAGAACTTAGAAATAAGAGGAAGTGGGGACCACCCAAACTACAGCATTATTAAGATCGACCACAATACTGAGAAGAGTCCTGGAGACTTGAGGAGACTTGCTGTCACTCAGACTCCAGTGAATAAACATCAGCTAACGCTGAAATGAAAAACTCTCGACAAAACCTGGACATGGCTAAGAAAAGGAAACTTTAAGAGAGAAAAAAATCTCTCCTAATAGCAGTACAAAACAGTGCCATAAGAACCAATCATATCAAAGCAAGAATTGATAAGACACAACAAAATAGCAAATGTAGGATATGCAGTGACAGAGATGAAACCATCAATCACATTATAAGCGAATGCAGCAAATTGGCACAGAAGGAGTACAAGGCGAGACACGACTGGGTGGGCAAGGTGATCCACTGGGAATTGTGCAAGAAATTTAAATTTGACCATACGAACAAATGATATATGCACAACCCAGCACCTGTCCTAGAAAATGACACACATAAACTCCTATGGGACTATCACCTAATCTAGGCCAGAAGACCAAACCTAATGATAATCAACAACAAAAAAAAAGAAGAAAACCTGCAAAATTATCGACTTTGCTGTCCCGGCTGACCACAGAATAAAACTGAAAGAATGTGAAAAGAGAGATAAGTACCTTGCTAGAGAATTGAAAAAAAAATCTATGGAACATAAAGGTGACAATTATACCAATTGTGATTGGTGCTTTTGGCACAGTAACTAAAGGATTATTAAAGGGCCTGGAAGATTTGGAAGTTGGTGGCCGAGTGGAGACCATCCAAACAACAGCATTATTGAAAACGGCCAGAATACTGAGAAGAGTCCTGGAGATTTGAGGTGATTTGCTGTCACTCAATCTCCAGTGAAAGACCATCAGCTAACGCTAATGTGAAAAACTCTAATGAGTAAATAACAATAATATAAGGTGACTTGCTGTCACTCAGAACCCAGTGAAAGACCAGCTGGTAAAAGTTATGAGAAAAAAGTGAAATAATAATAATAATAATAATAATAATAATAATAATAATAATAATAAGAAGAAGAAGAAGAAGAAGAAGAAAATGGAAAAAAATGATAATAGGGATATTTCAAACGACCTGGACTTGGCTAAGAAACGAACATCCCCACGAGAGAAACTGGATCTCTTTTGATAGCGCCGTACAACAACACCATGAGGACCAAATTTGTAAAAGTAAAAATTGATTAGACACAAAAGAATAGCAGCAGACTAGCACAAAAAAAAGTACAAGACTGGGCACGACTGATAGGAGAAACTGACCTCCTGAGAACTGTGCAAGAGTATAAAATTTGACCATACAGCCAAATGGTATTTGCACAAACCAGAAACCACCCAAGAAAATGAGTCGTATAAAATTCTCTGGTATTTCGAAATACAAACGGATAAACTAATCTTGGCCAGAAGACCAGACCTACTATTAATAAGCAAAAAAGAAAAAAAAAGAACATGCCGTTTGATGGCACGTAATCATTAATATGGAGCTGAGATCGAAGTGATCGTCTGAGGTAATATTGTAGCTTTTAGAAGTGAGCGGGTGGTGATAAAAAAAAAGCCTATGATAATCCTCAGTTTCGTATATAAGACGCGGGGTGATTTTTGAGGGAATTTTGAAAAAAAAGTACGTCTTATATACCATCAAATACGTTACATTGATATACAGATCTGTGAGTTAACCACAGGTTCATTTACGGGATATCGTTATTTAGCAGCTGTTGTGTGAAGTAAGCTGAGATAAGGTCGAGAATCCTCGATTACAGTACAAAATGATTGTGCATCTGTTATTATACATCCTCCTCATCAATATATGTATCCTTGGTACACGTATCCCATGAGGATCTTCAGTGAGATTCGTCGTAATTCACGGAATTACTAACTGGTCCAGGAGACCGGGGTTAAATCTCCAGTCGAGTCAAACCAAAGACCCTAAAATGGTATTTGATGCTTCCTTTCTTAACACTCAACATTATAAGGTACGGGTCAAGGGTAATCGGAGCAATCCAGTGAGAGGGGTTGTGCCCTTCTAAAAAGTTTTTCTTAAATTATAAGAGTGCTACAGTATATAAATTTTGTATCCCCCACAATATATATATATATATATATATATATATATATATATATATATATATATATATATATATATATATATATATATATATATAATATATATATATATATATATATATATATATATATATATATATATATATATATATATATATATATATATATATATATATATATATATATAATATATATATATATATATATATATATATATATATATATATATATATATATATATATATATATATATATATATATATATATATATATATATATATATATATATATATATATATATATATATATATATATATATATATATATATATATATATATATATATATATATATATATATATATATATATATATATATATATATATATATATATATATATATATATATATATATATATATATATATATATATATATATATATATGGCCTATGTGTAGAGTGTTCGCCAATGGCTCGGGACACCAGGGTTCGATCCCAGGGCAAGTCATACCAAAGACTCAAAAAATGGTACTTGTTACCTCCATGCTTAACGCTCAGCATTATTAGGCATAGATCAAGGGTAAAAAGAAGCAATCCAGGGAAAGGAGTAGTACCTTTCCCTACACCTCGGTGTAGTCACTAATGAAAAGGGACCCCTCGGTTCGCCCTCTACTACGGTCGCCAACTTATATATATATATATATATATATATATATATATATTGCACGTTTTTCGTCTGATGGTTGTAAAATTTAATGCATGAAGCCTTTAAAAAATGATGCCAATATAAGGCGGTGAGGTACAAGTTTACTATATATACGAGGATCATTAAATAAGTTTCCAGACTTTTTTCGTATGGGCACTTTTATTGATAGTACACACATGAAACTCTAGTCCCCTTCGAAGTAATCTCCTCCGGCTGCAATGCACTTGTTGTACCGTTCCAACAACTTCTGGAAGGCCCCATGGAAGTCCTCTTGTGTGAGCGTGTCAATGACCTTTGTCACAGACTCTTTCATCTCCTCACTTGTCTCATAACGACAGCCTCTGAGCTTAGGGAATAACCAAAAGTCACAGGGAGTAACGTCTGGACTATAGGGAGGGTAAGGAACTGTCTTGATGCCCATCTTGGTCAAATAGTCTGTGACAAGGATGGAGTTGTGGACTGGTGTATTGTCCCGTTGGAAATGCCACTGACCCAATTTGAAGAGTGCTGGCCTCTTTCGACGGAATCTCTTGCTGATTTCCCTAAAACCTCAACATAGTAACCCTAACCCTAAACCTTTGGCTAATCAACTCAGGTGTATTGACTTCCTTACTCCTCCCACACCTCTCATCATCCCTTACAGACTCCCTACCTTCCTTGAATCTCTTATGTCACTCAAAAACTGATGCTCTATTCATGCAAGATGGTCGAAAAGCAGTCTGAAGCATTCCATGCGTTTCTGTGGGATATTTTTCCAAGTTTAAAACAGATTTTTTTTTTTGCATATCGTTCTTCGAAAGTATCCTCAGGTCCAGATTGCATTTTTGAAATTCACCAGCTGTGAGAATCAGGCTTTAGTAGGGTGTATTCCAATTGCTGTTGTAGCTGTTCTTTTGAACCTGAAATCATAAAAATTAGTCAGTCATCTCATAATATGTATAGCAATAAGATACTGAATTTTCAAGAGTCTACGACAATTTTAAATGCTTGTACAAAAATAATCTGGAAACTTATTGAATGCCCTAATATATATATATATATATATATATATATATATATATATATATATATAAAGGTTACATTCTTGCAGTTATTAAGTTGTCGCTCATTCATGTGCGAAACACCCGTGTCATTGCTTAACTTTAATGATTTGACAAGTACCAGTGTCTTCAGCAAATGCAAAAGCTGAAAATCTACATCCATTTCCTCCCAAGATTTCCCAAGCGTTTTTTTTTTTTTTGTTTTTTTGTTTTTTTGTAATTCTTTGCCTTCTGTTTTGTTGACAAAACAAAGATAAGCAAGATTATACTTGATTAATTTGCCAATGTGTCAAATTAAATTTATCAAAGGAAACATGTTTTTTGTCCTTGCCGATAAACATAGTGACGAAGATTGACGAGAGAAGGTTGGCTGTGATGAGAGAGAGAGAGAGAGAGAGAGAGAGAGAGAGAGAGAGAGAGAGAGAGAGAGAGAAACACTTAAATTAATGTATATGTATATACGTTTGTATGTGTGTGTGTGTGTGTGTGTGTGTGTTATTTTTATTTATTCCGTTCTATTAAAGTTGATGGAAAGACACGCAATTAGGGGATTAAACTCAGTACGCTTACCGATTGTTCTGTGAAATAAGCTTGTTAAGGCTCACGTTATTTCAATTCCTTCTCCCTAAAAATACTTGATAAGAAGGAAACACAATATGGGGATGGCAAAAGGATCGATAAGAAGGACACATAATGAGGAGATGACAAAAAGCTCCATATGAGGGATACGCAATATGGGGATTGTAAAAAGCTAAATAATCGAAAACACTGTGTAGGGCTGTCAAAAGACAGAATACGGTAAAAGCGCATTTTGGGGCTGGGAATATGCTAGATAAGGACACTCTACGTGGGGATGGCAAAAAGCTAGATGGGAGGTGGGGACACGCATTTGTGAGGATGACAAAAAGGCTCGATAAGAAGGACACACAATGTGGGGATAGCCAAAGGCAAGATAAAGGGGACACGCATTTGTGAGGATGACAAAAAGGCTCGATAAGAAGGACACACAATGTGGGGATAGCCAAAGGCAAGAAAAAGGGACACGCATTTGTGAGGATGACAAAAGGCTCGATAAGATGGACACACAATGTGGGGATAGCCAAAGGCAAGATAAAGGAGACACGCATTTGTGAGGATGACAAAAAGGCTCGATAAGAAGGACACACAATGTGGGGATAGCCAAAGGCAAGATAAAGGGGACACGCATTTGTGGGGATGACAAAAAGGCTCGATATGAAGGACACACAATGTGGGGATAGCCAAAGGCAAGATAAATGGGACACGCATTTGTGAGGATGACAAAAAGGCTCGATAAGAAGGACACACAATATGGGGATAGCCAAAGGCAAGAAAAAGGGGACATGCATTTGTGAGGATGACAAAAAGGCTCGATAAGAAGGACACACACTGTGGGGATAGCCAAAGGCAAGATAAAGGGGACACGCATTTGTGAGGATGACAAAAAGGCTCGATAAGAAGGACACACAATGTGGGGATAGCCAAAGGCAAGATAAAGGAGACACGCATTTGTGAGGATGACAAAAAGGCTCGATAAGAAGGACACACAATGTGGGGATAGCCAAAGGCAAGATAAAGGAGACACGCATTTGTGAGGATGACAAAAAGGCTCGATAAGAAGGACACACAATGTGGGGATAGCCAAAGGCAAGATAAAGGGGACACGCATTTGTGAGGATGACAAAAAGGCTCGATATGAAGGACACACAATGTGGGGATAGCCAAAGGCAAGATAAAGGAGACACGCATTTGTGAGGATGACAAAAAGGCTCGATAAGAAGGACACGCAATGTAGGGATAGCCAAAGGCAAGATAAAGGAGACACGCATTTGTGAGGATGACAAAAAGGCTCGATAAGAAGGACACACAATGTGGGGATAGCCAAAGGCAAGATAAAGGAGACACGCATTTGTGAGGATGACAAAAAGGCTTGATAAGAAGGACACACAATGTGGGGATAGCCAAAGGCAAGATAAAGGAGACACGCATTTGTGAGGATGACAAAAAGGCTCGATAAAAAGGACACACAATGTGGGGATAGCCAAAGGCAAGATAAAGGAGACACGAATTTGTGAGTATGACAAAAAGGCTCGATAAGAAGGACACACAATGTGGGGATAGCCAAAGGCAAGATAAAGGGGACACGCATTTGTGAGGATGACAAAAAGGCTCGATAAGAAGGACACACAATGTGGGGATAGCCAAAGGCAAGATAAAGGAGACACGCATTTGTGAGGATGACAAAAAGGCTCGATAAGAAGGACACACAATATGGGGATAGCCAAAGGCAAGATAAAGGGGACACGCATTTGTGGGGATGACAAAAAGGCTCGATATGAAGGACACACAATGTGGGGATAGCCAAAGGCAAGTTAAAGGGGACACGCATTTGTGAGGATGACAAAAAGGCTCGATAAGAAGGACACACAATGTGGGGATAGCCAAAGGCAAGAAAAAGGGACACGCATTTGTGAGGATGACAAAAGGCTCGATAAGATGGACACACAATGTGGGGATAGCCAAAGGCAAGATAAAGGAGACACGCATTTGTGAGGATGACAAAAAGGCTCGATAAGAAGGACACACAATGTGGGGATAGCCAAAGGCAAGATAAAGGGGACACGCATTTGTGGGGATGACAAAAAGGCTCGATATGAAGGACACACAATGTGGGGATAGCCAAAAGCAAGATAAATGGGACACGCATTTGTGAGGATGACAAAAAGGCTCGATAAGAAGGACACACAATATGGGGATAGCCAAAGGCAAGAAAAAGGGGACATGCATTTGTGAGGATGACAAAAAGGCTCGATAAGAAGGACACACACTGTGGGGATAGCCAAAGGCAAGATAAAGGGGACACGCATTTGTGAGGATGACAAAAAGGCTCGATAAGAAGGACACACAATGTGGGGATAGCCAAAGGCAAGATAAAGGAGACACGCATTTGTGAGGATGACAAAAAGGCTCGATAAGAAGGACACACAATGTGGGGATAGCCAAAGGCAAGATAAAGGAGACACGCATTTGTGAGGATGACAAAAAGGCTCGATAAGAAGGACACACAATGTGGGGATAGCCAAAGGCAAGATAAAGGGGACACGCATTTGTGAGGATGACAAAAAGGCTCGATATGAAGGACACACAATGTGGGGATAGCCAAAGGCAAGATAAAGGAGACACGCATTTGTGAGGATGACAAAAAGGCTCGATAAGAAGGACACACAATGTAGGGATAGCCAAAGGCAAGATAAAGGAGACACGCATTTGTGAGGATGACAAAAAGGCTCGATAAGAAGGACACACAATGTGGGGATAGCCAAAGGCAAGATAAAGGGGACACGCATTTGTGAGGATGACAAAAAGGCTTGATAAGAAGGACACACAATGTGGGGATAGCCAAAGGCAAGATAAAGGAGACACGCATTTGTGAGGATGACAAAAAGGCTCGATAAGAAGGACACACAATGTGGGGATAGCCAAAGGCAAGATAAAGGAGACACGAATTTGTGAGTATGACAAAAAGGCTCGATAAGAAGGACACACAATGTGGGGATAGCCAAAGGCAAGATAAAGGGGACACGCATTTGTGAGGATGACAAAAAGGCTCGATAAGAAGGACACACAATGTGGGGATAGCCAAAGGCAAGATAAAGGAGACACGCATTTGTGAGGATGACAAAAAGGCTCGATAAGAAGGACACACAATATGGGGATAGCCAAAGGCAAGATAAAGGGGACATGCATTTGTGAGGATGACAAAAAGGCTCGATATGAAGGACACACAATGTGGGGATAGCCAAAGGCAAGATAAAGGAGACACGCATTTGTGAGGATGACAAAAAGGCTCGATAAGAAGGACACACAATATGGGGATAGCCCAAGGCAAGATAAAGGAGACACGCATTTGTGAGGATGACAAAAAGGCTCGATAAGAAGGACACACAATGTGGGGATAGCCAAAGGCAAGATAAAGGGGGCACGCATTTGTGAGGATGACAAAAAGGCTCGATAAGAAGGACACACAATGTGGGGATAGCCAAAGGCATGATAAAGGGGACACGCATTTGTGAGGATGACAAAAAGGCTCGATAAGAAGGACACACAATGTGGGGATAGCCAAAGGCAAGATAAAGGGGACACGCATTTGTGAGGATGACAAAAGGCTCGATAAGCTGGACACACAATGTAGAGATCGCAAAAGGCTAGATACGCAATGAGGGTATGGGAAAAAGTAGATAATTGGGAGACACTATGGTGATTTCAAAGGGCTTGATAAGAGGGACACAATGTAGAGACTGCAAAAGGCTAGATAAAGGGGACACTTAATGTAGTGATGGCAAAAGGATCGATAAGAAGGACACGCAATTTTGGATGACGACAAGCTTCATAAATGGTATACACAATTAGGGATGTCGAAAGCCTTGATAAGATGTCTACCAAGGCTAAAGAACCCTATCTTCTATATTATTTACCCATGTCATATATTTTTCAAAGGCATTGGCCCCAAGTGAAATGCAAATAGCCTCGTCCAATATTTCCAAGATATTTCTTTATTAACTCTAACCCTGCCGCAGATTCAGTGCCGTATTTTACAGATCCAACTATCCAAAAAACAAAACAAAAAGAAAACGATTGTTTCAAGTAACGTTACTTTAAAACCTTTAAATTATCATAGAATATTATAATAATCAATGTAAATGCTATGAACCGATGTTGTTACAATAAAAGGAAAATTTCTAAATAAAATCAATAAATTTCTTGCTTTGTTTTACGTTGCCTGTGTTATAAACAGCAGTGGCGTGTTTAGTGCAACGTTTACTGAAATGGAATCGTCGATCTGAGTTTAAATTCTGAACGAAGCTATTTGTGTTTCACTTTACGCTAATGCTCTTGTCAAAGGCATGAACCTATATATGAGATGTAGTTGTGTGTTCCATGAGAATATATATGCAATATCAGCCCCTAAGAACCTATTCCAACTGTAGTAGAGGAGTTGACAAATTCAAAATAGAAATTTATTTTTTATTTTTCATTATAAAACACACGAGACTAGTGGAGGTTGGACTGACTATTATCGTAGTTTGAAATAGTTCACTTCGCCTTGGGAAAGGCATGAACCCAACTGATCTCTCTGTAGCTATGGAATCTTGTCTGTGCAACTATTTGTAGTTGTGCAGACTAGATTCTTTAGTCTTGATAAGTTATTCAATCTAGGAGAAAGAAAACTGAATTTCATATCCAGCGGCCTTCCGCTTAAAAACTGACATTGTGTAGTATTTTGATAGGGACGGAGAGACTAGGTAAATATATGCATTAAGAATGGTAGTTGGTATGTCATTTATATCACAGCCATCGTCATGATTGATGGTTTCAAGAAATTCAGAGAATGACGAATGGTTGTTTTCTCCCAGAACTTGCCAAAAATAAAGTAACGGGTATTGTTTACCACGACTAGTTTCCATGGCAACAGTTTGAATGAAAAATCAATACTAGTTGAATTAGATTTAAAATAAAGAGAAATTTCTTGTCAAATTCCTCACAGACGGGAAAATATGAATATAGTAAATGTAAAATCGTGTGAAAATACACAGACCACGATCACACAAATTGGACTATAGTTACAAACGACAAAAAATTAGAAATTCGACTATCGTTGCACTCGGCGCCATCCCTTGAGTACGACTATTGTTTAGCCCAGTCGGCTGTGGCTGTAGAATACAACGACTTCATTTCTGCAGAGGGGTAAGACTCCTCTAACGAATGTCCGGTATATGACACTAAACAATCTGATGGTGAGGCTCCAGCAATGCTGGAGCTTTGGGGAATGCAGAGTACCCATTCATTGCCATCGCTTCCAGGTTCACTCTAGCTCGGAATAGTAGCACCTGATCGGGTTCTATCTAGGGGTCAAATATAACTGTTTGACATTGAATCTGTTTACTTTGACATTGAAACAAAATGCAAACAAATTACTTATGCTGAACTGATTTGTTTGAAATAGAACTGTGTGTAAACATATAAGTGGTGTTTAATTGAATTGTTACTGGTACATAGCAATACTTGGAACTACGTAACTTTGTTGAATTATGCTAAACTGAATTGCTTGAAATAGAACTGTTTGATCATATAACTGAGAGTAAACTATTTAACTCTGTTGACTTATGTTTACAAATCATTTATATCTGATAAATAGAAATACACCGAATTTGGCATTGAATAACCTAAAATGGTTGACATGCCATAATACCAAACCAAATCAAACCAAACGATATTATTGCAAATGATACGGTGCTTGGTGTTTGTCTATTGTTCACATGGCTTTGAAAAGCCGAGTATATATATATATATATATATATATATATATATATATATTAGATATATATATTTGATCCATGGAATTAAGACTGCGACCCCTGGGTTTCATGGAGTTTTTTCCAAAACAACAATCATCAGGCAGTTAAGAAAATGAAATGAATCGAAAATCGAAAAAATACAATCAAAAAACCGTTGTGATTTTGTAGGAATCTTTACGTGTGATTGTAAGTGTGTCAGTGTGTGAGAGTGTGTGGGTATGTGCGTATGCTTGTGTGGGTTGTAGTTGCGTATTAATGAGTATATGTGTGGGTGTGAGTGAATGTATAAACGCAGCGCGTTGTTTTAACCGGATGTAAATTCGTAGGTGTATCTTAATTTTTTGCTACCTTATTTTTTCAATGTGTGTAGGTGACTATAGTTAAGGAGCAAAAATCATCATTGCATGTCGAGGGGAATGAATAAAGATTTTATTTGTAAGCGTATTTAAACGGTTTTTTGACTGTATTTTTTCGATTTTCGATTCGTTTCATTTTCTTAACTGCCTAATGATTGTTGTTTTGCAAAAAAACCCATGAAACCCAGGGGTCGCAGTGTATATTCCAGGAATTAAATATATATATCTAATATATATTTATCTATTATTATTATATGATAGCTCTACACTAGATATTTAGCACTCTCTATATTATATTGCACTTGGTTCGACACAAACCCACAAAGAGATTTAGTGACAACCAACACTGTTATAATATATATATATATATATATATATATATATATATATAAGATCAGGAATGTGATGTGCTACAAATCCGACCTGTACCCATATTTATTCTAAATTTTGAGCAAGAAAGGAATTGACATTGAAGTATTTACTTGTGCGAAAATGAGTGCTTCATAATTTGCCCGTGGTGTAATGGTTATCGTCGTAGGAAATGGACACGGCGACACGAGTTCAAATCCTGGACGAGACTGATTGCATTTCACATAGCACTAATACCCTTGGGAAAGGTATGAATCCAATTATTCTCCCTCCAGCTATGGATAAATAGTAGGACAGACTTGGTTCTTCAGCCTTGGTGAGGCAACTAGTCTAGGAGAAGGAAAACTCTGAATTCAAACCTGTTAAACTCCGCTTACAAAATTGACCTTGCGTCATATCCTGCCCGAGCGGAGGGGTTGGTAAATATGGATAATGTAATATAATTTGAACGACATTGTATAAATATTGATACTATATATATATATATATATTTATTTCTTTTCTTTTCTTTTTTCTTTTTCAGAATTGCCCCATGGCTGAAGAGGTTATCTGACTCCGGCTCTGCATGTCGTGAACAGCGACCTGGCAGCAGCCTCACCATTCAGCAAACATTCCTATTCCGACGCGCAAACTCGCCCCGACTCCTGCCGCTGGCCCGACGCACAATGATGCTACTCCACGGTCGACCCCCGGGGAACGCACCGGTAGTAATGTGAACAGGCGGCGGCTGCGGAGGACTCCGGCCCCGATGTTCCCACGTCTACCAAAAGTCTTCCGGATTTTTTATATGGGGGTCGCGTTCTTATCACTTTGTTCGTTCCTTATACTCCGTGAACTCTCGTCCAGAAAAAAACAAGACCTCAAAATGGCCAGACTGTCATCATTACCCGCTAAAGACCGGCAGAAGATTAGTGACGGGGATTTTAATAATAAAAATTTTAATATGAAACAAAGTGAAAATAATAATATTCTTAACCCTTTCTTTTTTAATGGAATGTCCTACAGATCGGTCCGGGGAGGTTCCTCTTCATCGCAAATTAAACAATCTTTGCAGTTGCAGCAACAAGAAGATATCTTTGATTCACAAACTTCATTATGGAACCAATCCTCACTAACCCCGGGCCCTAGCCTTGGCCTTCCTTATAACTTTAGCCAAATTATCAACCCTTCTTTTCTATGCGCCTCGCAAAACTTCGTGATAGTCTACATTCACACAGCACCAAATAACTTTAAGCGGCGCATGGCTATTCGACAGACGTGGGGGGAGAAAGATTTGCTGAAGAATTACGAGATCCGCCTCGTGTTCGTCATGGGCGTCGTCGATAGCGTTCGAGTCATGGAAATGGTGAAGCTCGAGTCAGACCGCTACAATGACATCATGCAAAGTGATTTTAGAGACTCCTATCGTAATCTTAGCTTCAAGGCAATGGTCGCCCTTCGTTGGATCGCAGCTTACTGTCATAACATCACTTATATTCTCAAGACGGATGACGACATCTTGGTTAACATCTTTCTGCTGGCCAAACAACTAAATGATCTCCACCAGCATAATTTTGGCCGACAGGACTTCATCATGTGCAATGTGTGGACGGGAATGCGAGCCATTAGGGACCGTCGCAGTAAATGGTTCGTCCCCCGCCGAGAGTTCCCTCGTGACACATACCCGTCATACTGCTCGGGCTCAGCGTTTGTTATGAGTCCGGACTTGGCCGTCCGCTTACTAAAGAAATCTTTGACAATTCCGTTTTTCTGGATTGATGATGTTTATGTGACCGGGGTTCTGGTCAAGGCCCTCGGATTGAAACATGTGAGATTTAATTCGGCCTATGTCCTCGATTCGGGCAAAGTCGTTGACCGATTCTTTAAGGACACAACGCGGACGCTTGTCTTTTATCATGTTCGCGGCTACAACACTATGTATACATTGTGGCAGAGGTTAAAAGACAGAATGAACTCGCTGACATCAGAACACCGGGGTTTCCCGGTCAGCCGAACGCCTGCTCCTCGCTGACACATTGTCTTGTTAGCTTCGTCCTCTTAAAAAAAAAAATGAAAAACGAAATCTATCAATTTTATGAATTAAAAAAAACAAAACAAAAAACATTTTGACCTATTAAAAAAAAGAGAAATATAATTTATTAAGACAAAAACAAACTGTTGACTGAAAAAAAAACAACCTCTGTCCCATAATATTTGTCATTTACAAAGTTTAGCTAAGTTTGGCAAAAGGCTAGAATTATGGTGTGCCAAGTGAAAATCGAACTCGCTAACCATGATCTGCTAGCTTAACTCGTCAACATCACATCATGCGAGTTATATTTATTTATTTACTCATGTAAAACACCAACAGCTTAATACAAAAGTCGGGAGTTAAAATGGGGGGTAGCATTACACTCGAATGAAAGAAAAATAGTAATAAACATAAATAATTTAAATAAAATTCAAATGAAATTCTAATTTCAACTTCATTTTAAACAAATCCAACTATTTACTCATGTATAATGCAAGAAATTTAATATACAAAAAAATATTTAAATTATGCTAGAGTTTTAAAATAATTTTATAAACGAAAACGATGACATCGGGGAAATTTACAGAAGATTAGTTGAATTCAAACTAAAATTTAACTTTAAGTTTAACTTTAATTATAACTTGGAATTTTAACTAAAATTTGACAAAACTATTTAGAATGTGTGAATAGATTTTAAACAAACACATGGCTGTAACGTCTACGTACCATCTTTTCTGCTAATCAAAAAGAAAGAGGGTGGAATGGTACTTTTGTATCCAAGACGCATTTTTTGTTCTTCTAAAAGCTGAAAGAAAGAAGAATTTAAGTGCGCGAAAGACGATCAACACATCTGCCTTCCAATTTGGGTATTTATTTTATAAATTGCATTTGAAAATTTGCAGCGGCGTTACGTTGGTTTCTTACAGCTGCATAAGTGGTCGATTTTATATAAGACAGTCCTATATATCTAATGTAAAATGGACTTTGTATGTAGCTACAGCAGCTGTCAGTGAGGAGGAAAAGGAAACAAAAAAGCACTCAAACTGACTATTTTAAACATACAAAATTGTGTGAAATAACCAAGAGATAGAATATGCAAATTAACGTATTTTCTTGTCCATTCAAATACAATTTATACGTGGGAGAGTCAAAAGTTTGGAAATATTTTGATACCTTGTTTATTTTATTCTTCAAGTTACAACAAAAGCAGCCAAGTTTTCATCCTGCGGCACTGTCTAAAGCTATTTTTAAGTTATTTCTTTGATCCAATGCTGATATCAGTTCTTGTCTTTCGAGCGAGGCAAAGAACTCCTCCATCGAAGCTTCCACTTCGTCTTGGCTGTTGAAGCAACGTGAATGCAGCAAGTTAGGGATGGATCAGAAAAAGTTATCATCCAACGGACCGAGGCCCGAATTATATATTGGGTGTGACATTATTTCGATTCCCTCAAGATGTTGGAGTTTATTTTAAAAACTAGCACATATGCAAATATCGCCAAATTTTTTAATTATCCAAGTATATAACTTACTTGTTATCAAAAATTATTTTCTTGGTCGTGTCTCGGAAAATTGTATTTGTAATACAACAAAATTAAATTTAGTTTCGCGATATGCTGACCGGAACAGTTCAGTTCAGTGCGGAGGCTGGAGTGATTTAATGTTCCACTGCTATTTCAAATAAAAAAAAAATCCTTGGCTTATAAAGACTTAAAGTAGATTACGAAGGCTTAAAGTGGACCACATTTTCTTGATTTTTAAAAAGAAGTGAGAAATCTTCTGATTGGTCAGGAATTGATTTTTAGTCTCTTGTTTATTTAACCGGAAGATATGTTTTGATCCTATTGCGCAGAAACCAAATTTTATCAGTCTGGTCTCTGCACTTGGAGTCTTCACATCCGGTTACAACTTAAATTTCGCAGTATACTCTCTGTATATATATATATATATATATATATATATATATATATAATACTCTATATAGAAAACTAGTTATGTCTTCAAAAGTGAGTATCATTTTATACTCGATTGTACTTGAGAGAAAATGGTATTGCAACCGTTCACAAACTCTCCTTAGTCGGGATAGTGGAGTGAGGCATATTCATAAGAAGCAAGATTACTTTGGTGCAGTATTTTTATGCCTATTTAGGAATATAATTTTTCAAAAATTCATTGATATAATTTAACTTATAGAAATAACTTAAACTACGAAAGAATATTTGTAATTAGTTTATTATTCAATGAATTAAGAATAGTTTTCAATGGGAAACATCAAAGTGCTTTTTTGTAAAAATATATTCGAGACAAACACACCCAAAGCGCAGAAGTTGTTGTTGTTATAATAATAATAATAATAATAATTATTATTATTATTATTATTATTATTATTAACGTTAGTAAGAGAAAATAATCGTACTTCAAGTAAATAGAACAGGGAAGATTTGATCAGAAAAGTTAACTCTTTTTTTTTTAGTTCCTGAAAGAAACTCTTTTCTTACAGAATTACCAAATAAATCAATTACGGAAAATGTCCACTACTTGATTTTAAGCGCTCGTTTCACTGGAGATAGAAGATGCGTTTTCTTCTCCACATCATTTCAGACGAATATCAGATTCAATTTTTATGAATGGGGTTCGAACCCAATCATAATCATCTTTGTTTGTATTTTACCAAACCCCTGTTCAACGAGCAGGGTGTAATTAAAAGTCAGTTTTTAAGCAGGTTGCAGCTAGTTTGAATTTAGCGTTTTCATTCTCCTAGACTGGTTGCTAAAGAGCCCAACTATTGGCCAAAAGGGTACAGTGTTTGCCAATGGCCTGGAAGACCAGGGTTCAGTCCCAGGTCGAGTCATACCAAAGACTTAAAAAATGGTACTTGATACCTCCTTGCTTAACACTCTGCATTATAAGGTACATATCAAGGGTAAAGTGGAGTGATCCGGGGGAAAGAGTAGCGCCCTCCCATACACCTTGGTGTAGTAGCTATTGAAAAAGGAGCCTTTGGGTCGCCCTCGAATATGGTCGCAAACTTTACTTTACTTATTTACCCATAAATGAGGAAGAAACGAATTCATGTCTTTCCGACGAGCAAAGTGAAACGCAAAAAGCTCCGTCTAAGATTTGAACACAGATCACCGAGTTCATTTCTTACGATGATAACTGTACCACCAATTACCTTGTGTGTTTAATGATAGAAATAGACATCTAATTTCTATTCCAAATTTTTCAAGTGCTTTAATATAGATGGAATCCATTATTTTATGATGATTTTATTTTTTTTTTTCATCATGCTGAAAACTGCATAACAAAGACCTGTAAGATAACACAAAGTTAATCGGTACGATTACTGACTAATCGAATTAATGTGAAAATGTATCAATTATTACGGGACAGAAACAATAATAATTACAACACTTCAGTCCCATAATAATTGGTACATTTAATGTTTGAAATTCATATTCAGTTGTAACAACTATTTTGAGACAGATATAGTAATAACAATTGTACTACACAACTACCTCTGTCCCAGAATAGCTGTTACATATATTGTTTGAAATTTAAGTAAAAATGTACTACCTATTATAGGACAGAGAAAGTACTAACACTATCTCTGTCCCATAATAATTGTTACATTTGTGTTTGAAATTTCTATGCAATTGTAAGAACTATTATTGGACAGAGGTGATAATAAAAAGACTACACTAATACGTCAGGCACAGAATAGCTGTAACACTTATTGTATGAAATTTAGGTGAAATTGTAGCAACTATTATGGGACAGAAACAATCTTAATAATACCTCAGTGCGATAATAATTGTTACATCAATTGTATGAAATTTAGGTAAAAATGTACCAACTAATATGGGACAGAAACAGTATTCATAATACCTCTGACCCATAATAACTGTTACATCTATTGTATGAAATTTAGGTGAAAATGTACCAACTAATATGGGACAGAAACAGTATTCATAATACCTCTGTCCCATAATCACTGTTACATCAATTGTATAAAATTTAGGTGAAAATGTACCAACTAATATGGGACAGAAACAGTATTCATAATACCTCTGTCCCATAATAACTGTTACATCAATTGTATAAAATTTAGGTGAAAATGTACCAACTAATATGGGACAGAAACAGTGTTCATAATACCTTTGTCCCATAATAACTGTTACATCTATTGTATGAAATTTAGGTGAAAATGTACCAACTAATATGGGACAGAAACAGTATTCATAATACCTCTGTCCCATAATAACTGTTACATCAATTGCATGAAATTTAGGTGAAAATGTACCAACTAATATGGGACAGAAACAGTATTCATAATACCTCTGTCCCATAATAACTGTTACATCAATTGCATGAAATTTAGGTGAAAATGTACCAACTAATATGGGACAGAAACAGTATTCATAATACCTCTGTCCCATAATAACTATTACATCAATTGCATGAAATTTAGGTGAAAATGTACCAACTAATATGGGACAGAAACAGTATTCATAATACCTCTGTCTCATAATAACTGTTACATCTATTGTATGAAATTTAGGTGAAAATGTGACGACGATTATTATGGGACAGAGACGGTAATACTAATACCTCTGTCCCATAATAATTGTTACATTTAGTGTTTGAAATTTATTTGAAAATGTAACGTCTATTATGGGACAGAGGAAGAAACAGGTATTTTTAAAAAGGAGAAAACTTGAAAAGAGAAAAAAAAAGGAAAAAGAAAGAAGAGGTCAAACATTTTTTTTTTTTTTGATAATTCACTGTAAATTGAATAATTTACAAAGAATCCGATGTTTTAAAGAATGAAGACATTTAAAAATCTGATTGAATTTAAACATTTTTTTAAATTATTTAAAAATATGTTAAAAGAATAAATTTTAAAATTATGAAAAAAAAATTAAGGCAATTAACACACACACACATATACATATACACACATACACACATTCACACACGCATAAATGTACATTTCAGAAAATGTTTGGCTTATCTGAAATGGACCAATTGTAATTGGCATAAGATTAGCCTTTCAAGGACATGACGGTAACCTTGAAAAGTCATGATATTGACCTTGAAAGGTCATGAGATTTCATGTTAGTCTACCATTTCTACTTCCATATAAAGCGATGTTTAACTACATAGCTTCGGTTGTAGCGTGCTCAACATGATCAATTTAACGAGAGAGGTTCTTGCGCATTAGTTGGGTCCTTGTTCCTGCAACCCAAGTCACGAACACCAGGCTGGCTTGGCTTGTTTTGCCGCGTTCTGTCGAAGAGAAGAATACAACTGAAGGAGGCGCCACATTCCAATTCTATCGCGAAGGCCTTGAAAGGTTGAATGTGTACGCAACTCTGCAAGCAGCTTTCAGTTTTTCCTTTCGATAAGCGTAATAATTGTGTCTTCTTTTAACTGGTGCAACCATACAGTTGTATTAACACGGCTACAGTTCGGCAAGTAATAAACTCTTTTAGATAATGTTTGACAGCAAATAATACCTTCTTTAGAAAATCCAGAAAACAGGTTTTGGGAGCTCTAGATCAATGATTCTGAACACTCTTTAGGAAAAGGGAGACAATTTAAATATTCGGGAGTGAGGGGGAATTTCGAATATTTAAGAAAATAGCAAAAAGTATTTCATAGCTTGAAACTGGTTTGGGGTAAGGCTTAACTTTTTAAAAAGGTATATTCAAATATTGATTGTTTAGTCTACAAACGTATTGGTTCTCATGGCGTAAAGGCTAAAGTGGTGAGCTGCGGTTTCAAAGTAAGCGAGTACGAATTCCGGTCAGGCTATAACATTCACTTTTGGCCTAATGTCCCTTTGGGAAAGATATGAACCCTCTTATCTTCCCAGCAATACTTCTTCTATTATGATGACTTTGGCATTAACTATTCCACAATAGTTGATACGCCATAAAATCAAACTAATTCCCAAAATTATTTTTTTACAAACTGTGCACTAATCCTAATCTTTAATTTTTAGAATTACATTTTTGTTAAATGTACTGGGTGATGGAAAAGTAAGTTCCTATTTTAAAATTTATATAATTTATTTACATGTAATATTGTTAAGAAATAAATAATAAGAATTTTAAAATAGGCAGTTTTCAATCACCGTGTTTATAAGTTTTATATATTATCGTTTTGCGTGTTTGTCATCCTTTACACAATGAAACTGAAAACCTTCTTTGCGTTGCCTTTGAACCGGAAACTAATTATGGAAAAGGTCTGTGTACAATGGGTGTCCACAGCTATTTTTTCCTGTGGTTAGCAGATGATGTATCATAAAGGAGCAATTAGATTATTTAAGCAGTTGAGGTGGGATATTGACATAAAATAGATTAGGAACCACTACTCAAGATTAGTTAATTGATTTTAATGCCATGTTAATCCGTCTAGGCATATGCTATACTGAGAAGTTTGGGAATCCTATTCATTGTAAGTTCATACATTTACAGTTTTTGTGTAATTGTTGCTTAAGAGTATTTATTCATTCATTCATTGCGCACGTTCCTATTGAATACAAATAACTTTGAAATAGATCTACTTGACCCCGAGAGGGGACACTTACAGATACTACCACTCCGGGTTAGAGTTGACCTGCGAGTAATGGCAATGAAGGAGTACTCCACATTCCCTTGAGCTCCAATGTGGGAGTTTTGCCATCAAATACAGTTTAGTGTCATACACAAGACAGCCCTTTTTTTGCAGCATATTCTTAGCCCCACTGACAGGGATATAAGTGTTCCGACAGACACACGAGCAATAATGGCCGAGGAGAGTATATGTGTCGGCTGGGGGAGGGGGGGGGCAAAACTGTTGACACAAGCCCAAGCACAAACACTTTGACCCAAGAGAAATGATCGTGAGTCTCGTCGGTTCGATGAAAGCTGGAATGTATGCAGGCGCACTGGTCACTTTTATCCCAGCTTCCTCTCTATTTATAAAGCAATAAGGGGATAAGTATTTATGTTAGCAAGTGAAAAGGATTTCTCCTAATTAGTCCCAATTCTTCGGCAAGCAACAAACAAATCTGCATATCATCAATTTATACAATTGACTAGACGACCCGTGAACCCGTTGGGTTCCCATTAAAATATGACGGAAGCTTCTATTTAGAAAGGAATGAAGGATTCTAATAAGTATTTCATAATCAACAGCAGACCTTGATGATAGTGATGCTTCTATTTAGGAAGGAGTGATGATTGCTCGCCAATAGTCCGGGAGACCAGGGTTCAGCCCCAGGTTGCGTCATACCAAAGACTTTAAAAATGGTACTTGATACCTACTTGCCTAACAGTCAGCAATATAAGGTACGTATCAAGGGTAAAGTGAAGCAATCCTGGGAAAGGGATAGCGCCCTCCCCAACACCTCGGTGTCGTAGCTATTGAAAAGGGAGCCTTCGGGTCGCCCTTGACTACGGTCGCCAACTTTAACTTGTTTAGGAAGGAGTGAAGGATTCTAATTAGCATTTCATAGTTGCCTCAGTTGTATCGAGATTTTTAATAATTAAAAAATGGTTTTCAAGGCGAATGCAAACCCGGCAACTGGAAATTTCTTTATTCCCTTAATTAGAACATTCAAAGCATATTGCTCTTTCACAAAATATCGTTATTATGTACTGTTTTTGCAGTGTTACAGTCATATATATATATGGATCCCCACACATGGCCGCGCAAAAGCAGGGCGACCAGCTCGAACGTACATTTAGCAGCTATGTGAGGATACAGGATGTTGTCCTGAAGACCTATCTAGGGCGATGAACGATAGGGAGGAGTGGCGAGAGAGGGTCAGGGATATCCGTGCTACCAGCGCGATATAATAACGATGATGATATATATATATATATATATATATATATATATATATATATATATATATATATATATAATGATAATTCTTGAGATATGTAAATTGGGAACAACTGTTTGTCTTCTGTAAATGGTCAAAGTATGTTAAGCTACTGAATTCGATATCCATATTCATCGAACTTAAAAGGTTTTTTTTTTGTGTAAAAATGTTCATGTGTTAATAGTATGGGAGACCAACTTGCTAACTACTGCGCCAAAGCGAGGTGTTCTTTATTTATTTAAAGATATTTGTAATTATTTATACGGATCAAGGGTAAAGTAGAGCAATCCAGGGAAAGGAGTAGCGCCCTCTTCTACACCTTGGTGTTGTAGCTATCGAAAAGGGAGCCTTTACTTACGATATATGTAAGTCTATATATCAATTTATTTATATTTTTTTTGAAAAATAAGTTTTAAATATTTGACTGAAGAAACAGAGTGTAATTAGTGTAAAAAATTCTTTAATAACAATAGAATATAATAAAAAGGAACAGATTTTTGCTTTTAAATTGTTTCCTTGAAGGCTGCTTTTAGGGGTTATCAGTCTCGATGTCAAATCACAGCCTATCTATAAACATTTGCATCGCAAGTAGATATATAAATGAAAACAAGGGTTCATAATAAGGATTTTATAGTTATCTCCCTTGAGAAGACGCTCTTGAAGACACTCCCTTATTATTATTATTATTATTAAGTTGCTAATTTGATAGGAAGTTGCTTCATTCTCTAATTTAGAGCGTTCTAACAAGAATGCGCTAACAAAAATTCCGTCACTGCGTGCTATTTTTTCCTGTGTTACGGTAATATTCCAACATGCAGAAATTGAATCATTATAATATAGATTATTTTCGAGATAATTCTATCAGAACTTCTGAATCGGGTACCTTGTACAAGCCATCACCGTTATCCGAAGTATCACTTGGGTACCCTTAACAAGCATTGACACCAGCTTATCTCACCCTCTGTTACATTTGACAAAAAAATCAAAGCCAGTGCAGGTACTTCTTGGGTACCTCCGACAATGTATCAAATTCAGCGCTGGTACCTTCCGGGTACCTTCCACAAGGCATCAGAATCAATCCTGGACATCAATATCAGCTCCTAGGGTACCTCATACAATGCATGAATTTCAGCGCTGGTACATCTCGGGTACCTCTAACAGGGCATCAGAGTCAACGCAGGTAATTCTTAAGTACCTTCTACAAGGCTCCAACTTCTGCACAGGTACCTCAGCTGATCATTAAAAATAAATAAATAAAAGCAAAATTTGACGCTGTTTTAAAGAAAGAAAAAAAAAAGAAAAAGAAAAAAAAACTGACCTTCTTTAATATATTTTTGTTTTTGTTTTTCTCAGAGAATTCTTTTTTTTAAATAAATATAAAAAGTAAAAAAAAAATATGGAGGAAATCACGAGGCAAATTATGCCAAATTAAAAAACAAAACAAAACAAATTGTATTAATAATTAAAAGGGAAAAAAAGAGAAAAGAAATGAAATAACGAAATATTATCATAATATTGATGAAACAAATTGAATAAAAAAAAACAACTCTTTTTTCTTATTTCTTCTTTGTTCTGTGTTTGTTCCTGTCCAAGACAACGAAAGGCAGTTTAACAATTTCAAAGAAAAAAAATGACTGATAAATTTTAAGAAAAAATCAAATTAGCGTTTTGAAAGAAAAAAAAAAACACAACAAAATATTTCAAAACTGAAAAGTTCTCAAATAAAAGTAGCTTTTCTTTGATTAGCTGAGACAAAAGTTCTGCAATATTTTGGCAGTACGTGTAGCACAATTCGCCAGCTCCAGGCGCTTTTGACAAGGTCATGAACTGCTCTGAATTATAAGATACCGAGCTCGCGTGATACTTTCCAGGTGTTATTTGCCTAATTTGCCTCTATGGTTTAGAGCACAGCCTCGGAATCCACGGTTTTAGCATTATCTGATCTTACCAAATCGTCGAAGTTCTTGCAACCCAGGCAAAATTTCTTGAGTCATCTGGATCAACTGCTCCTTCACCTTTTGAACAATAAATATTTTTGGGTGCTTCCGTGGCGGTGTATAACCCATTTCAAACAAAGCGTAAAGTTCCTGAATTAGAATATGTTACACATTCATCTGTTTGGCTTTCAAATAACGCACGGACTGAAGCAATGCACAACGTATCAGAGCACCAACTACCTCGATACTACTAACTACAGCTAGTATCTACCAAGGCTTAAACTGCTTCGGTCATGAAATATAAGCACCTCAAACTATTATGTTCTTTCAAAATATTGCAAAACTTTTGACTCAGCTTGGTATTTTGGAAGGGTAACAGAAGCTTTAGAAACGCTGTAACAAGCTTGTTTGTATTTGCCTTCTGCCACGAGCAGGGTGTGACACAAGGTCACTTTTTAAGCAAAGATAAGCTGATTTGAATTCAGAGTTTTCCTTCTGCAAGTCTCTGCTTACCGTTGTTAAAGAACTGAGTCTTCCCGGCTATTAACCCATAGCTGGATGAAGATAAAACAGATGCATGTCTTTCCTAAGACCATTAGCGCTAAGTAAAACGTAAACAGGATCGTCCAGGATTTGAACTTGTGTCGTCGAGTCAAATTCCTTACGACAATAACCGTAACGCCATCCTCTCTTTGATTGGACTAAAGACATTTCAACATCCCAGGTTCTTGCGTACACCCACAATTAATTGAACTCTGCTCATATCCTTCTATCTCACATGAAACCAAGTGCAAACATATATTTATTATGACTGCAGTTATTTACCAACCTAAGCTAATTTTAGCACAAACCCTGTAGTATGAGGCACCCATGGAGAATTGAACTCACAAACTGTGTTCTTCAAGCCAAACTTGTTAACCACTTTAAAATACGAGGCGCCCTTTCGAAAAATAAGAGTAGGGTAGATTTTGCGCAAGACCAGATGTATTAGGTGTCTAGTGAGGATCGAACTCACTATTCAGCTATGACACATGTATAAGAGGCTTACTGAAGATCGAAATACCTCCCCAGCAAGCCGTAAGTATTAGGTGTCTAGTGAGGATCGAACTCACTATTCAGCTATGACACATGTATAAGAGGCTTACTGAAGATCGAAATACCTCCCCAGCAAGCCGTAAGTATTAGGTGTCTAGTGAGGATCGAACTCACTATTCAGCTATGACACATGTATAAGAGGCTTATTGAAGATCGAAATACCTCCCCAGCAAGCCGTAAGTATTAGGCGTCTACTGAGGATCGAACTCTCTATTCGATCGTAATTGGTCTGCGTGACTACGAGCTTTTGTATTTACTCCTACTGTATGCTGAAAATTTCTTGACTCGACAAAGACAGTAATATATATATATATATATATATATATATATATATATATATATATATATATATATATATATATATATATATATATATATATATATATATATATATATATATATATATATATATATATATATATATATATATATATATATATATATATATATATATATATATATATATATATATATATATATATATATATATATATATATATATTATATATATATATATATATATATATATATATATTGGCAGCATTTCTTCATTAATACAAATATCGTTGAATATAATAGACATTATATGTCTACATATTTTCTTGTTGATACTTTTATATTGCCGTATTGATTTTATAGTATTCAACGGGAATTGATTGATATATTTTCCATAATTATTTATTTTCCGAGTACTTTCTGCCCGAAAACACCGAAATACCGAAAACACAATATTAGAACATCAAATAACAAACAAAAACTACAGATTCAAGAAGCACTACATATTAGAAACAAACAACCCAAACTCAACAAAATTAATTTTCAAACCAGTGCTAATGTACTTAAATGTTTTTAGCTACTGACACTATTTATAGAACAATTTTAAAAGTAAACGCTACACACTGCAACGGTCCTGATGCTCTTCTTCTTACAAAGTAGTAATGTACATACAAAAGTTACATCACTTTTGTAATAGATCTACCCTGATGATGGCCCAAAGTCGGGCAGAAAGTACTTGGGAAATAAACAATTATGGGAAATATATCAATCAATCCCCGCCGAATACAATAAAATCAATACAGCGATATGAAAGTATCAACAAGAAAATATGTAGACAGATAATGCCTATTATATTCAACGAAATTTATATATATATATATATATATATATATATATATATATATAAGTAAAACCCACCAAAATAACCTGGAAAATAGGAAAAGTAATAGTAGCTCACAGCCAAACCTCTCAGAACTTATATCCAAATGTAGGCATGAAAGTAAATTTCTACTAAGCCACCTGAAAATAAATGAATCCAGTGACCAGACAAACTAAATGGTAAAAAAATGAAAAAAAATGAATGAATAAATACAAATAATAATAATAATGATTAGCTAAATTGTTGAATTTGCAGTCCCGACGAACCGCAAGGTGAAAATCAAAGAAAACGCAAAGAGATAAAAGTACTTGGATCTCGCTAGAGAATTAAAAAAGCTGTGAAACATGAAGGTAATTGTGATACCAGTTGTAACTGGAACACTTGGAACGGTCCCAAAACGCTTGCTAAGTGGGCTGGAAGAGTTAGAAATTGGAGGACGAATCGAGACCATTCAAGCTACAGTATTGTTTAGATCGTTCAGAAGACTGAGTAGAGTCCTGGAGACTTGAAGAGACTTGTTGTCACTCGAACTCCAGTAATAGACTATTAGCTAGTACCGATGTGAGAAGCTCGCAAGAAATGTAATGATAATAATAAACAAAAACACAAAACTAGATAATCAACAGTATATAAATGGATACTCACCACATGGGAACCTATTGGACTTACGATTGCATGGGCATAAAACAGACAGTCACCAAGCACTATTCAAAATTAGATAGAATTCTGTCTGTCTATCTATCTGTCTGTCTCACTCTCTCACTATATTTATATGTATATATATATATGGTAATTAAATATGGTAATTAAAGATATATATATATATATATATATATATATATATATATATATATGTTTAACTACTATATTTAATAATCATATATATATATATATATATATATATATATAATTATCATATTTAAAACTTGCAGTATTTACAGTGGGAGTAGTAAATATCCGAAATAATTTATATATGTAATAATTCAATAATTTATTAATTCAATCATTTAGAATCAAATTAATTTAATATTTAGCTTTTGGGATTTCGAACGTCAGAAGCCGAAAATCGAAATGCCAGCAGACATGAAAATAATTTTAACAAAACATCAACGCATGAAAATAGTTGAAATTTACTTAGCTTTTTACTTAGATGTGGCACGAGGCCGCAGGAAATGGGCACCCAATTTATCACTAACAATTCAATTAAACATCAGTCATTTATTTAAACACAGTCAAATGATCAAACAGTTCTATTTCAAACATTTCAATTTAGCATAAATCATTGGTTTGCGTTCAGTTTAAATGTCAAACAATTCTATTTGACCCCAAGATAGGACCCTATCAGGTGCTACCACTCCGAGCCAGAGTGGACCTGGAAGCGATGGCAATAAAGGGGTACTCCGTATTCCCCAAAGCTCACCATCAGATTGTTTAGTGTCATATACAGGACACTCTTTGAAAGAGTCTTACCCCTTTGCAGGGATACAGTCGGTGTATTCAATAGTCCCAGCCGACTGGGCTATGAAAGAAGTGTGTGGACTACAAGTGGGCTATGTTGAAAAATAAACCCCATTTTGTAACTTTCCGTGAGATTATCTTGGTCAGCCAATGAACTTTTCAGCCTGCCCTTGCATATTAGGTAAATTCATGATAGATTAGATGATAGTATATGTGGACCCACATACATACAAATTTACGCAAGTCAAATTGATAATAGACTTTATAATAGAATGTGGGACACACATACATAGAGACTTACATGCGGTAAATTTTAATAGATGATATAATAGTTATTGGAGACACACAACATATGGTAGATTTATAATAGACAAGATAATATTAGATTTGGTTTGGTTTGGTTTTATGGCATATCAACCTTTGTTGGTTATTTAACGCCAAATCCATTTTTATGTAAATAATCAGTTCTATTTAAAACAATCCAGTTTAGCATGACTACACAGTTTAATCGTCAAAAACATTTCTATTTCAAACTATTCAGTTTATTCAAACAGTTATATATAACAATTCAGTTTAGTGTAAGTACTGTTTCCATGTCAAAAACAGTTCAATTTCAAACAATTCAGTTTAGCATAAGCATGCAGTTTAATTGTCAAAAACATTTCTATTACAAACTATTCAAGCAGTTATATATAACAATCCAGTTTAGTGTAAGTACAGTTTCAATGTCAAAAACAGTTCAATTTCAAACAATTCAGTTTAGCATAAGCACGCAGTTTAAATGTAAGTAAGTAAAGTTTAATTGTAAAAAAACATTTCTATTTCGAGCTATTCAGTTTAGTCAAGCAATTCTAATTCAGCTAATTCAGTTTAGTATAATTCAGTTTAGTATAAGTACAGATTTTCTTTACACACAGTTACATGTCAGAACAGTTCTATGTTAAACAATTCAGTTTAGTGTAAATACAGTTTCAATGTCAAAAAACAGTTCTATTTCAAATAATTCAGTTCAGCATAAGCACGCAGTTTAAATGTAAGCACGGCTCAAATGTTAAAAACCATTTCTATTTCAAGCTATTCAGTTTAGTCAAACAATTCAGTTTAGCATAAGTATGCCGTTAGTTCTATTTAACACATAGATAGGGCCCTATCAGGTACTACCACTCCGGGCCAGAGTGGACCCGGGAGCAATGGCAATGAAGGGGCCAAGGCCCCAGCATTACTGGAACCTCACCATCAGATTGTTTAGTGTCATATCCAGGAAACTTGTTGGAGGGGGGTCTTAGCCCTCTGCAGAGGTGCAGCCAGTATATTCTACAGCCCCAGCCGACTGGGCAAAATTCATCTTGGCAGAGGAGTAAAACCCCTACCTTCACAACGATAGCCCAGGATATAAGCCATAGTGATGCTCCAATTGTGGTGCTTTAGCGAACGTAGAGTACCACTTCATTGCCATTACTTCCAGGTCCACTCTGAACCAGAGTGGTAGTACCTGTTAGGGTCTCATCTAGGGGTCAAATAGAACAATTTACTCTTTTACTAGGGATTATTATTGATATTAAATAGAATTATGTGTTCAATACTTGAAACCAATTAACTGTGTGCAAGCAAAACTATTAATGTTAGATAACAATACTTTAATACATTCTACTTATTCTAAGCCTTGTGGACAGAACTAAAAACGTTCCGAGAGATATTTGTATTTGAAGTGTTTCAAATTCTTAATTTTTCAAAGCGATCCCGTAAGAAATTATGGCCAAAAAAAATAAGTGAGACGGTGACAAATGTGAGGACATCAGTGACGACCCAGCATAGACACTTTGACCCAAGAGAACGACGCAGAAAGGGATCAGATTGGCCCCTACTCTTTCTTTCATTTAAGTTTTCCTTTCTTTCTCTACTTTCTTTCTGTTTCCATATTTCTTTCATTCTTTCAGCTTTTATTTTTTTCGTTCTTTCCTTCATTTAAGTTTTCCTTTCTTTCTCTACTTTCTTTCTCTTTGAATATTTGTTTCATTCTTTCAGCATTCATTTTTTTCTTCTTTCTTTCATTTCATACTCTTTTCTCTTTCCATATTTCTTTCATTCTTTCAGTTTTAATTTTTTGTTCTTTCTTTTATCAAAGTTTTTCTTTCTTTCTTTCTTTCTTTCTTTCTTTCTCTCTTTCTTTCTTGTAAAATTACTTAATTTTGGAAAAGAAAAGGAAAAGAAATCACCATAAGTGTTTTTTTTTTCTCGTTTAGGACGCACAATGGTTTTCTTGGCAGTCTTGATTTGGCTTTTTATACGAACACTAACATAAAAAAGAAATCAAGTCGAAATAAAAAAAAACAAAAAACTTAGCATCAAGAAAAAGAGTTAACTCAAGTTTTATGAGAATCTTTACACTTTTAGTTATAATTCCGTGAATGTTGTCACGGCTAAACGAAAGGAATAAATAATCTACATTGTGGGTGTGTAAAGAAAAGCAGATAACCATTCGTGAAGCCTAATTAGTGTTCTACCTTTATCAAGTCATTTCAAGGTGTGTTGAGCTGGGAGCGGAAACAGTAGTTTGCAGCTGGATAGCTATCGCAGAAATCTGTTCTCGCTTATTATATAGCCAAGGCATAGATGTGGTTGTAGTAGTGAGCGTTGTGAGCTTGTATTAACATTTTTTTTTAATTTGTAGTTTAAAGATTTCTGTTTGTACTGGCTTCATTCCAAAAGTATGAAGTTGGGTTGGGTTGGGTTGGGTTTTATGGCATATCAACCATTGTAGGTTATTTGATGCCAAATCCATTTTTATGTAAATAATCTGTTCTATTTAAAACAATTCAGTTTAGCATAAGTACACAGTTTAATTGTCAAAAACATTTCCATTTCAAACTATTCATGCAGTTATATGTAACAATTCAGTTAAGTGTAAATACAGTTTTGATGTCGAAAAACAGCTCCATTTCAAATAATTTACTTAAGCATAAGCACGCAGTTTAAATGTAAGTACAGTTTAATTGTCAAAATCATTTCTATTTCAAGCTATTCAGTTTACTCAAACAATTCATTTTAGCAAAAGTATGCTGTTAGTTCTATTTAACCCATAGATAGGGCCCTATCAGGTGCTACTACTCCGGGCTAGAGTGGACCTGGGAGCGATGGCAATGAAGGGGTACTCCACATTCCCCAAAGCTCCAGCACTGCTGGAACCTCACCATCAGATTGTTTAGTGTCATATCCAGGACACTCGTTAGGGTGGGGGTCTTACCCCTCTGCAGAGAAGCAGTCGGTGTATTCTACAGCCCCAGCTGACTGGGCAATATGAAGTTGGTATTTTCTGCTAATATACCTCCATATCTGTTATCTACTAGCATTTTAGTGTTGGTAAAAAGTACCTAGCAAGTGAAGTAGTTATGGGAGAGAGATTTTCCCGCGTACTCAATCATAAACTCTATGAAACAAATGTTGTTATGGTTGATTATAAACATTGTTACATTTTGCTACTACGGCTCGAACAGCTAATATATTTTTAGGAGAATAAATTACTCATTTCTCGCTGTTCTTTTTTTTCCTTTTCTTCATCAAACCTCAGTGACAGGGCATTTTGTAAAGATATCAGGTAAAAATAAGGGAGCAAGTAGAAACAGCCCCATGCCCTTCTTAGTGCTTACTTTCTTGGTCAGGTCGAGAACTTTTCAGCACTTCCTAGTATTATGACGCCTTCTCTTCATTTATTTTCGTCCTCTCGCTGTTATCTTTGCTGATTACTTTTCCAATGGAACAAATAATGAATTACAAATTTCCTATTGTTATTAAAAAGCTGATAAACATGTTTCTGGGAGAGACCGTCTTGACTGTTTTTCAAAGATAGACAAAATGAAAATTTCTTCAAAGCTGGATTTCGGTTTATTTTCAGGACAGATGAACCACAATTAATCCATTCATAACCATCTTTTTTCCATTCTCTAGATTCTTGTAAGGGGCCAATTTTCAAAATAAAGATTTCTCCATTAGCTGGTTGGCAAGGGGGTTTGTTAAGGAATATCTCATCAGGAAGCCAGAGTAAATCCATCGCTTCTTTTCTTTCTAAAGGCTTGTAAACACCACGGTTGTAAGGTTAAATTGGTATATTAAGAAAAGGTGAACAAAGCTGCAGGTCAGAAGTGCATGCATGTCTCTGTGGTATAGGGTCTGTGGAATTGGCCAAAGTTTTCCTCTTGCATCTCACTTTTCTGCTGTAACTCTTGTCTTTGTCATGTCCAAGACGCAATGTAGGTGCCCAATCTGGACTAGCAGTTTCATAAAGAGAAGAGTTTCTGAATAGTATGAAGTAAACATGAACTACTGTTGTATACTACGAGTATACAAATACTTGCGGAACATAATCAACACAATGACGACTTCAATAAACGAACGAACACGCTTCTTTATAAAAAAAATATACCTCTCACACTTTATTCTCGAAAGGGTAATGTTTCTTGTGTGTGAGAGGTGAGTTGGAGACGGGGACAGACTGCTATATATTGACCCCAAGTTCTTCTGACCATAGCAGCACTTCTTTCGCATTCTGGCTGGGCTGCTCAACCGTGGGTCACTGAGGGCCCAAAGCCCTCTGTCTGCCGTTGGCTCTCAATTCGGCATCTTGTCCCTAACTGACTCCAACTTCAACTGGAACTGACCCAAGCCGTCTGTGGCACCTGGTTATCTTTTTGTTTGACATCCACCTGCTTCTGCTTATTTACACAGGTGCATCTCTTGATTGTCGGCCCGGTCGAGGGTCAATATATAATACTACTTCATCCAAAAATTGATCATTATTTGTCGATTCACGTTTGGTTTGGTTCATGCCTTTCCCAAAGGTATTAGTCCGAAAGAGAATATAATAGCGCGACAGGAGTTCAAACACGCTTACTACGATGTCACGAGCACAGTCGGCTGAGCCTGTATAATACACTGACTGTATCTCTGCAGGTGGGTAAGACCCCTAAACCTCCAAGGAGTGTCCTAAATGTGATATTAAATCATCTGATAGCGAGGCTTCAGCCTTGGACACTTAGGGAATGCAGAGTATCTCTTCATTGGTCAACTCTGACCTGAAGTGGTAACATCTGATAGGGTCCGATCTATGGGTCAAATAGAACAAACTGTGTGCAAACAAATAACTGATATTAAATTGTGACTGCCATGTAATACTTAAAACCATTTAACTGTATACAAAAAAGAGCTCAGGCTTGTTTAAGAATGTTATCTACAAAAAGTGTTTACAAATCATATATGTATTCAATATATATGCATTTAGAGGATTTGGCATTAAATAACCTACAATGGTTGATATGCCATAAAACCCAACCAAACCAAATCCTATAAATTTAATATATATGTATGAAGAGGATTTGGCATTAAATAACCTACAATGGTTGATATGCCATAAAACCCAACCAAACCAAATCCTATATATTTAATATATATGTATGAAGAGGATTTGGCATTAAATAACCTACAATGGTTGATATGCCATAAAACCCAACCAAACCAAATCCTATATATTTAATATATAAGTATGAAGAGGATTTGGCATTAAATAACCTACAATGGTTGATATGCTATAAAATCCAACCAAACCAAATCCTATATATTTAATATATATGTATAAAGAGGATTTGGTATTAAATAACCTACAATGGTTGATATGCCATAAAACCCAACCAAACCAAATCCTATATATTTAATATATATGTATGAAGAGGATTTGGCATTAAATAACCTACAATGGTTGATATGCTATAAAATCTAACCAAACCAAATCATATATATTTAATATATATGTATTGAGGATTTGGCATTAAATTACCTACAATGGTTGATATGCCATAAAACCAAATCATATATATTTAATGTATATGTATAAAGAGGATTTGGCATTAAATAACCTACAATGGTTGATATGCCATAAAACCCAACCAAACCAAATCATATATATTTAATATACATGTATAAAGAAGATTTGGCATTAAAAAACCTACAATGGTTGATATGCCACAAAAGCCAGCCCAACCAAATCATATTAATTTAATATATATACGTATAAAGAGGATTTGGCATTAAATAACCCACAAGGGTTGATAAAAGCAAATCTCCGATGTCGCGTTTCAATAAGATGCCATTATATCGTAGAGTCTAATCACCGTTTCACTTTTACGGACTCGTATCTCCTTCTGATAAAAGGAAGGGAAGGTGAAAACATTACAATAAACCAAAACAATACAAGAGTAAAATTTTTTTAGTATAATCTTTTAAAAAGCAACATTTTTAATAATAAAAAAATACGAGTGGACCCTTAAAAATAACAAATTTAAGGGAATTATATTTTAATGTAGAGAATATTATCCAAAAGAAAATAATCAGCTAAAACAAGTCAACAAAGAATGAAGCAAATAATTCGCTTAGTGAATGAAAACAATTAACAAGAAAGAAAGAAATTCCACCATAGAAAAAGAAATAAAAGAACGAGAGAAGTTGTATCGAGTTATTGCAAATACGCATCGTCATTGTCTCCTCTGCGCATGCGTAATGGTAATTCACGGTAAAACGTTGAACGACGAGAACAGAATTAAATAAAAGAAATCGAATAATGCAAAAGATAAAAGAGAAGTGAAAAACTTTAGTCGCTAATTCTCATTCGACAGGTGACGATATTCACGCTGGTAGTTGGTAGGAAATACACTTTTGTTTTGAATAAATAAAGGAGGTAAAAAACAATTTGAAAGAAGGGAGGATGAGAAAAGAAAGGAATGGAAAAAGCAGACAGAATAGTCAACAAAGAAAGAACGAAAGAAAGAAAGAATGGATGACTGATAGAGAGGATTATGTGAAAGAGAAACTAGAGAAAGAAAGAAAAAATCGTAGAGAAGAAGAAGAAGAAGAAGAAGAAGAAGAAGAAGAAGAAGAAGAAGAAGAAGAAGAAGAAGAAGAAGAAGAAGAAGTGAAGATTATGAAGAAGAAGAAGAAGAAGTGAAGATTATGTGAAAGAAGAAGAAGAAGAAGAAGAAGAAGAAGAAGAAGAAGTGAAGATTATGAAGAAGAAGAAGAAGAAGAAGTGAAGATTATGAAGAAGAAGAAGAAGAAGTGAAGATTATGTGAAAGAAGAAGAAGAAGAAGAAGAAGAAGAAGTGAAGAAGAAGAAGAAGAAGAAGTGAAGATTATGAAGAAAAAGAAGAAGAAGAAGATGAAGAAGAAGAAGAAGAAGAAGAAGAAGAAGAAGAAGAAGAAGTGAAGATTATGTGAAAGAAGAAGAAGAAGAAGAAGAAGAAGAAGAAGAAGAAGAAAAAGATTATGAAGAAGAAGTGAAGATTATGTGAAAGAAGAAGAAGAAGAAGAAGAAGAAGAAGAAGAAGAAGAAGATTATGTGGAAGAAGAAGAAGAAGAAGAAGAAGAAGTGAAGATTATGTCAAAGAGAAAGGAGAAGAAGAAGATGCATGTGTTTATCTGTATGTATGTGTGTGTGTCTGTGTGCGTGTGTGTATGTGTGCATTTTCAGTTTTATTCAGAGAATAGTTTTCAGAAGAGCACACTGGCAATTTTTTTCACCCACCCAATTCAATTATGGACTTATGTTTCAAGAAATATGAGTTGTATTAAAAAACGTATCGAGACATCTGTATTTACCAAGACAGAAATGAACAATGAATTTATCGTTAATTTTTTTTTCAAAATAGTCCTTTTGAATTCAACACATTTCTAGTTAGGTATCCATTGGTCGAAGCACCTCTGATATTACACTTTTGATTGGGGGGAAAGCAGCGCCGTCATATTTTTTTAATGTTCATTTCTTCCTCAGATCTAACTGTTGAGATGAACTTTCAAATCTCAAGAGTGAGGTTTCACGAATGCAGAGGGTGATGCACTTCCTGTGTTTCATCAAAAACATTTCATTTAAAAAGTCACGAAACTGGATTCATTTTTTTTTTCAAATTTCTACTTATTCATTTAGACAAAGTCTAGACATCCACTCAGTACCTCTTCTTCTTCTTCTTCTTCTTCTTCTTCTTCTTCTTCTTCTTTTCATTTCTTTGTTTTCTCCTCGGAATGAATTCTCTTACTAATTCAAAAAGTCTTCTTCCTCCTCTTCCTTTTACTATTTCCTTAATTTTTCTCCTCTTTTCCTCATTCCTTTTCAAAATTAGCTTCTCTTTTTCTACATACTCCCCCTAATTGTAATCTTCTTCCTCCACTTCCTTCTCCTTCTCTCTTTTTTTTTCTTTCTGTTACTTCTTCTCAAATGTAGCTTTCCTTCCTTTATTTCTCCTTCAAATTTTTCTTCATCTTCCCCTTCCCCTTTTTGTCCTCTTCAAATTTAACTTTTCCATTTTCTCTTCCTTTAATTGTTCTTCCTTCTTTACTTTTTCCTCTTTCTCTTACTCTTCTTCCTCCTTTCATTCTTCTGCTTCCTCTTCCTTTCCCCTTTGCCTGTTTCTCTTACTCCTCCTCCTTTCATTCTTCTGCTTCGTCTTCCTTTCACTTTTGCCTCTTTCTCTTACTCTTCTTCCTCCTTTCATTCTTCTGCTTTCTCTTCCTTTCCTTATTTCCTCTTTCTCTTACTCTTTTTCCTCCTTTCATTCTTCTGCCTCCTCTTCCTTTCCCTTTTGCCTAATTCTCTTATTCCTCCTTGAATATAGCTTTTATCGTCCCTCTCCTCCTTTTATTCTTCTTTCCTCCTCTTCCTTCTTGTATTTTTTAAAAACTTTTCCTTCTCCCTCTCGACTGAACATTTTATTCTCTTGTCAAAATCTATTTTTCCATCTTTCAATTTCTGACTCATCCTTCTTGATCCTTCCTTCCTTTTCAAACGATTGTCTATTTCAACAATGGCGTCTCCTTCCGCTTTGAATTTTATTGGTATATTTTGCTTTCAAAATCAAAGTTCATCTTTTTTCCGTTTTCATATATTTCCTTCTCACTTAGACTCCCGCCTTTTCCAGTATAATACAACCAAAATCCAATGTCATCGTTCGCAATCATCCATATTCAGCTAATTCCTTTTTATGCAGACTGGCTAGCCAATCTTCACTAACATAAATGGTAAAGTATTTCTCTGGGACCTGGCGCCATTCATTCTTCATCGGTGTCTTTCTGTTTACCATTCCCATCATTTGCAAACAGATGATTGGTTATTTTCTTTCACCGCCTCGAGGGTTTAAAATTTGAAATGGCGCCGGCTTTGTTGAAATACCAGCCGTCATGCGCCGGGCAATTCTATTTTTAGGTATTTTTTTTATCAATAAGCAAGAAAAAAAGAAACGGATCTCAACTGGACAGAATATAATAAAAATATATAAAAATGAGTGATTTCAATGATGCAATTATATATATATATATATATATGAAAAATAGTGAAAAAAACAGACTTGAATAGAATATCTTGATTTTATCGATTCAGTCAGTCATACCACTGGCTCAAAAGGGAATACATACATACGTACGCACAAACACACACACACACATATATATATATATATATATATATATACTAGCCGTAGTTTATATTTACCCAACCTCTCTCTTACAGACAGGATGTGACACAAGCTCAATTCTTAAGCAGAGTAAAGTCGGTTCTCCTTCTAGAATAGGTTCTGCATTCAGGAATTTCAATTTGTTTTCTCTTTTCATAACACAAGTTACAAGGCCAACGAGATCAGTCTGACCTACTATATAACCATAGTTGGATGAGATAGATTCATGAGATTTATTCGATTCCCCAGTCACCCAGGATCAATATTAGAATTACTGTCATGTTGGTCCTATTTACCAACCCCTCCGCTCGGGTAGGATATGACACAAGGTCAATTTTTAAACGGAGTTTAACAGGTTTGAATTCAGAGTTTTCCTTCTCCTAGACCAGTTGCCTCACCAATGCTGAAGAAAACAGTCTGTCCTACTATTTACCCATAGCTGGGGGGAGAATAATTGGATTCATACCTTTCCCAAGGGTATTAGTGCTATGTGAAATGCAATCATTCTCGTCCAGGATTTGAACTCGAGTCGCCGTGTCCATTTTCTACGACGATAACCATTACACCACGGGCACCTCCATTACTGTCATGTTGGTAGGGCTTAGAATATACTGCATAGTTTGGAACGAGCAGCAGCAAGCATAGGCCTCTATGTTAATGCACACAAAACGGAATATATGTGCTATAATCAAACGGGTGACATCTCCACTCTAAACGGAACCCCTCTTAAACTAGTAGACAAATTCACTTACCTAGGAAGCAGCGTCGAATCAACCGAAAAAGACATCGACACGAGGTTAACGAAGGCATGGACAGCTATCAATAGGCTATCGATTATATGGAAATCAGACCTAACCGATAAAATGAAACGCAGTTTCTTCCAGGCAGCGGTCACATCGATACTGCTATATGGATGCACTACATGGACGCTAACAAACGGCTGGAGAAGAAGCTAGACGGCAATTACACAAGAATGCTACGTGCAATCTTAAACAAGTCCTGGCGGCAACACCCCACAAGACACCAACTGTACGGCCACCTGCCCCCTATCACGAAAACTATTCAAGTTAGACGAACCAGACATGCAGGACACTGCTGGAGAAGCAGGGACGAACTCATAAGAGATCTACTCTTATGGACCCACACACATGGCCACGCAAAAGCAGGACGACCAGCACGAACATACATTCAGCAGCTATGTGAGGATACGGGATGTTGTCCTGAAGACCTACCTAGGGCGATGAACGATAGGGAAAAGTGGCGAGAGAGGGTCAGGGATATCCGTGCTACCAGCGCGATATGATGATGATGATGATGAGAATATACTGGCTGTATACCCTCTGCAGGGGGTAACATCTCACTGAAAAAATGCCTGTACTGTGTATGACTCTAAACTACTCATAGTGAGGCTCCAGTTTTGGATATCTTCAGTTTATGGAGTACCCCTTCATGGCCACTACTCCCAGGCCCACTCTGATCCAGAGTTTGAGATACCTGTTTAAAATTACCCATATCCGTATTGTAAAGAAAAAAAACCTCTTAAACAAGTACAGAAAAAATGTAAATATGAATATACAATGAATATGATTCCCTGACCTCAAGACATAAGATAATCCAAGAGGAGTTGACATTCCGTTAAAATCAATCAATCAAACAAGGACACCTTAAGTAAAGTTTTATAAAATGTTTATATTCTTTTAAATCAAAAACACCTGGATTTTATTACTTTTAGTGGAATATTATGCAAACAAAACGGATATCATTAAGTATTACACTTATATGATGTTATAAGCTATTATTTATCGTCTACCGAATTTGTGATTTTACAGATTTTGCCTTGAATGCATTCTAGTTCTCTTTGGGTTTTCCCATGTTTCTACGCCTTGGCGTTTGTTTGGTTTCTTTTATTAAGTATGATTTTTCATGTCATTTCATTTTTCTGTAAATGCTATTGACTCCAAGGGAACTATACACTTAGTTCTTGGTTTGTTTGTATGCACTCGGCAGCTGCTTCCATATGGGTTGAAATAAAGTTTTCATATTCGTCATTCGGAGTATGTCTTTCGAGTGTCTCGAAAAGTAGCAAACTTTTTTCTTCCAAAAACCGTGTATTGATTACTTATAGCACTGGTGAAAAATGAAGACCAGTCATATCTTGAAGTTTTACCTGTTTCTTGTTTCTGCGTAGACTGAGACGTAACTTTGCTGAGACGATTCTTTGATTAGAAGATATTCCTTCAAAGGAGGAGTATTGTTATAAAATAGCCGATGGATTTCGGTTCATGCCTTTGAATTTAGTTAGGCTGAGAACCTTTCGGCTCAGCACATGGGTTGGTTGGGTGTAACATTGAAGCAGGTGTTAACACGGGTGCGTGCGGGCGGATGGAGGTGTCACTCAGATGTCATAACAGTCCGAGACGATACTGGGTGACAAGGTGCGGGTGACGTCACGCACCGGAAGCACGTGGAAGTTTGTGCGAGGATTTGAAGAAAATAAGAGTTGGGTACTAGACACCAAACGAAGAGGTTCGACTTTTGGGGCTCGCAGGTGCGAGTCGAACTTGCGCCCTATGGGGGGCCGCAAGAGTCGAGTACTAGAACCCAAACGAGAAGGATCGATTTCTGGAGCTCGCAGGCGCGAGGCGAACGTGCGCCTTAAGGGGGCCGCACGAGTTGGGGGCCAAATGAATAAGACAGCATAGAAGATTGTGTCTCTCCTCCTAACGTCGAAACCTTTAACTCAAAGTTAATAAAAAGGTTTTGTACCAGAACAAGAAGTCGTTACGTGTTTTTGAATTCCGAGATTCTTATGTTCTTATATATTCTATTGTAATCAACATTATATGTCCATTTCGTACATATCGTTAATTGTGAATATGGTACAGTATGCCTAACAGTTCACTGCGCTGTTCGTCCACTTTTTCTTTATAAATATATAATCTCGCAGTACTTTAGAGTTATTTGTGCTGGTGTAAGTCCATCATCATCATCTTGCCGTGCCATCAGCACGGATATCCCTGACCCTCCCTCGCCACCCCTCCCTATCGTTCATCGCTTCCGGCAGGTCCCCAGGGCTACACCCCGTATCATCTTAGAGCTGCTGTATGTAGGTTCGAGCTGGCCGCCCTGCTTTTGCTCGGCCATGTGAAGGGGTCCATAGGAGTACATCACTTATGAGCTCGTCCCTACTTCTCCAGCAGTGTCCTGCATGTCTGGTTCATCTAACTTCGATAGTTTTCGTGATGGGTGGTAGGTGGCCGTACAGCTGCTGCTTTGTATGGGTGTTATCTCCAGGACTTGTTCAATATTGCTCGCAGCATTCTTGTGTAATTGCTGTCAAGCTTTTTCTCTATACGTCGAGTTAGCGTCTATGTAGTGCATCCATATAGCAGTATCGACATGATCGTTGTTTAGAAAAAACTGCGTTTCATTTTATCGGTCAGGTTAGACTTCCATATGACCGATAGTCTATTGATATCTGTCCATGCCTTTGCTAGTCACGTGGCGATGTCTCGGTCGATGAGACACTGCTTCCTTAGTAAGTCCATATTTCCCCCTTGACAATCATCAGGCAGATAACGTTATCTGCCAGATGATTGTCGTTTATAAAACGTCATGAAACCTAAGGTCACTGGCAAAATTCTATGCTATTAAATATATATAAAATCTAATGGATATTTACTTGTTATCATTATATAATAGCTCTATCACAGATATTGAGCACTCTCCAAATTATATCGCATTTGCTTCGCCACAAACCTACCAAGAGAAATAGTGACAACCAACACTGTTATAATATATATATATATATATATAGTAGTGTCCAAAACTAAGGGACAAAATTTTAAAACCTAATATTTGTTAGAAATAACAACTGTGAAAAGCTAAAATTTTGACAACTGGTAGTCGTTATCATCCATAATAACATACTAAAATTCGAATCATTTGAAAAGGATAGAAAAAGAATTATAACAATTATTTATTTATTTTCAAAATAGGATCGTCCAAAAGTAAGGGACAAAATTGAGAAAAACAATGTAAACAGTATGCTATATTCAAATTTTTTGATATCCTCGAAAGAATAAGTCATTTATAAACGTTGCATCAGCCGGCACCATGGCGAAACGCCAAAAACTTGATTACTCTGTGAGACAAGCTATTGTGAAGCTACACAAGGAAAAGCACACCAAGTATTTGTCGCTGCCTCCCACCAGACACGACTTGACACAAGGTCAAAAGCCCGAAGGCCGATTAAAGTGGGGATAAAGGGGAGGGGAAGGTCGGGAACGAGCCGAGACTCGAACCCTGCTGGTCTGTGCTGCTCATCAGATCACTTAGTGCAATGTGAGCCTGATGAGGCAAGCAGTTTCACGAACCCAAATGTGGGTCCGGGCACGTATGCCAGTTTGCGGCTTAAACTAGACGCATGGTCTAGTGCCGTCCAAGGGGGACAAAGGAGACAAAAATGCAGCTCGCCCACCCGAAGGTAGCCTAGTCGAAATTAAGTGCCTAATTAAAGGCCCCAAGTCTGCCATTGTTCCTTTTCCAGGGCCACGCTCCGGACCGAAGTCCAGAACAGGCCCCGGGGCTCCGCAAGGAAAAGCACACCATTAGAGAGATTTCAGAGAAAGTGAAACGTTCCAAGAGTGTTGTAGGCAGGGTTGTTAAATCCTACAATGATACTGGCAAAATATTTAATGCTTTTAAAACCGGCAGACCCCGCAAAACTTTGGCAAGAGAAGATCGAATAATGCAGCGTATGTCATTAAAGGACCATTTTAAGTCTTGCACAGAAATTAAAAGGATTATGAATAGTACCTCATGTGTTAATGTGTCAAGACAGACTGTTTCTAGACGACTGCAAGAAATAGAGCTGTTTAATCGAACCCCAAGGAAGAAACCACTTGTTAGTTCGAAGAATGAGAAGAAGAGATTAGAGTTTGCAAACAGGTATGTAATTTGGACATGAAAATTGGGCAAAAGTATTTTTCAGTGATGAAAGCAAGTTTGATTTATTTGGAAATGATGGAAAAAACAATGTAAAGAGACGTATTGGTGAAAGATTAAGAGCAAAGTGTACTAAGAAAACTGTCAAGTTTGGGGGCGGAAGCGTCATGGTATTTGGAATGTTTTCTAGCCAAGGTACAACGCCTCTTGTCCGGTTACAAACTCGTGTAAACGCGCAGATCTATAAAAACATTGTTCAAGATCTTGTTGTGCCAATCATACAGAATTCAGGTTTCGATAGAGCTACCTTTATGCAAGATAATGCCCCATTTCACAAGGGTAGTAATGAGTTACCTTAGCGAGCAAGATTTCGAAATTATGGATTGCCCACCGCAAAGTCCTGATTTAAATTCAATAGAAAATCTTTGGAAGACCTTAGGAGTGAAAGTTATGGAAAGAAATCCCACTAACACGGAGGATTTGTGGGTGAAGCTTCAAGAAGAATGGTCTAAAATTAGTATCGAGGATTGTCAAGAACTGATTCGTTCTTGTAGTCGAAGATGTGCAGCTGTCATTGAGAGCAAGGGCTCATTTACTAAATATTGATTGGACATGTATTTTTATTGTTTTTTGACTGTTTACATTGTTTTTCTCAATTTTGTCCCTTACTTTTGGACGTTCCAAATTTGAAAATAAATAAATAGTTGTTATAATTCTTTTTCTATCCTTCGCAATGATTCAAATTTTAGTATGTTATTATGGATGATGGCGACTACTAGTTGTCAAAATTTCAGCTTTTCACAGTTGTTATTTCTAACAAATATTAGGTTTTAAAATTTTGTCCCTTAGTTTTGGACGCTACTGTATATAGTACGATGGTCACATTGGTGAAAAGCAGAAAGTTACCAAGCACCGTTTTCTTTTATTACTATATATACATATATATATATAAGCAGAATTATTATTTCAATGGATGAATCGTTGGTCAGCATAGAAACGTATTTTTGCAGTGGAAACTTACATTTAAAAAAATGTTGTCATGGCTGTACTGCTTGAAGTTTAGGAAATATTTTAACACATCAATCTCGCCACGAAACACTGTTACCGAAGTTGAAAACAAAATGGCGGGAAGATGGTTCTGTACGTACCTTCCATCTTCCTCGCCACCCTCCGTCGTGTCGATTAGTTCATATAAGAATATGATCCATGTTTAACATGACATATTGAAAAGCCCACGGTCAGTTCGACGCTGTTTCATGACACTTTGTATTAGTCGTCATAGCTTTACTCTTTTATAGTAATTTCAAATTTAATCGCTCGAGAATTCGGCTCACACAAGAATTGACAGAGAAAGATGAAGTAACACGAATTATTCTCTTTTTTTTTTTTTTAATTTTTAGCCGAAGACTTGTCAGTTATCTTCATTCTATGTGAGCTTTCCGCATCAGTTTAACTGGTGCTCATTCACTGGAGTCTGAGTGATAGCAAGTCTCCTCGGGTCTTCAGCAATCTTCTAAGTCTCCTGTCCAATCCCGACAATGCTGTGGTCTAGGTGGTCACGATTCTTTATTTGATCTCCAATCACCTCCAATATTTTTTTTCAATCCCTTTGAGGATCGTTCCAAGTGCACCAATTACATCTGGTACCCCATCAACTTCTTGTTCAACTGCTTTTCAGCTCTCTGACACGATATTATTATTATTATTATTATTATCATTTTAATCTAGGGAGTTTTCACACCAGCGTTAGCTGATGGTTTCCACTGGAGTTCGAGTGACAGAAGGTCTCCTCAAGTATCCAGGACTCTTCTTAGTATTCTAGCTGTTCTTAATAATGCCGTAGTCTGGATGGTCTTCACTTGCCCTCTGATTTCCTAATCTTCCAGTCCCTTTACCAATCCTTTGGGAACTGTTCCAAGTGCATCCATTACCGCTGGTATCACCGTCACCTTCTTTTCAGCTCTTTGACCAGATATTATTAATATTATTACATCTTTCGTTTTACTGATAGCATTTCTCCATTTCTTACTGATGGTTTTTCATTGGAGTCTGAGTGACAGTAAGTCTCCTCAGCTCTCCAGGACTCTTCTCAGTATCCTAGCCGATTTTAGTACTGCTATGATCTGGATGCTTTCGAGTCTTTCCCTTATCTCTAGTTCATCAAGTCTGTTTTCCAGCTTCTTAAGGATTTAGTATTATTGTTATTATTAAAAAAAAAAAAGCAAATCTCAGTTCATTAAGATCCTTTTCCAGTTTCTTGGGTACTCTTCCGAGGGCTCCGACTAATATTGGTATTACTGTTACCTTTATGTTCCACAGTTTTTTCAGCTTTCCAACAAAGACAAGATATTTTTTTCAGCTTTTCGTCTTGTTTCCCTTATTTCTCTGTATAGAATGCTGGCACATCAAAATACACGATATGACATTATCATTTACTCCTTGAAAGTTGTTCACATCCGTTTTAGCTGATGGTCTTTCACTAGAGTTTTAGTGACAGCATGTCTCCTCAAGTCTTCAGGACTCTTCTCAGTATTCTGGCCGTTCTCAATAATGATGTAGTTTTGATGGTCTTCTCTCGTCCTCCAACCTCCAATCCTCCAGTCCCTATAATAATCCTTGGTTGACTGTACCAAAAGTACCAACCATGATTGGTTTAATTGTTACCTTCATGTTCCATAGTCTTTTCAATTCCCTTGCATGGTCGATGTGCTTATTCTTCTCTTCACTTTCTTTCCGTTTTATTCTATGATCAGCCGAGAGAGCAAAGCTCACAATTTTGCAAGTTCTCTTTTTTTTTTTTGTTGATTATTATTAGGTCTGGTCTTCTGGCCGAGATCAGGTGATCCGTCTGTATGTCAAAGTCCCAAAGGAGTTTATGTATGTCATTCTCTCGGACAGATACTAGGTTGTGCATATACTATTTGTTCGTATGGTCAAATTCGAATTTCTTGCACATCTTCCAGTAGATCACCTTGCCCACCCAGTTGTGTCTAGTTTTATTCTCTTTCTAAGCTAATTTGCTGCATTCGCTTATAATGTGATTGATCGTTTCGTCTCTTTCACCACATAATCTACATTTGCTATTTTGTTGCGTCTTATCTATTCTCGCTTTGATATGATTGGTTCGTATGGCGTTGTTTTGTGCTGCTATTAGGAGAGATTCTGTTTCTCTCTTAAGGTTTCCTTTTATTAGCCACGTCCAGGTTTTCTCGAGTGAGATGTTGCTTATTAGTCGTTTAAAACGCACATAGAGTTGTTTTTCTTCCCATTTTTGTTTCCTAGTTATTATTATTCTGCTGTTCTTCGTGATGTCAGTATTGTTTCTAATGGCTGTAATCAGTCCTCCTTTGTGCTTTTCTATGTAGTCCTCGAGTCGTTGTATCGATGTGACAACGTTGTCTTCAATGCTGGCAAACGCTATTCCTCCTTCCTTTCTAGTTACATGTAGTCTGTCGACGTCGTCTCTGGGATGTAATGCCTTATACATGGTCTTTAGTTTTCTTGTTCTTTGGTCCATTTGCTTAAGTTCATCTCTGGTCCACTTCAAAAAGGGTCCCGAATATCTAATGAGGGATACAGCCCAGGTATTTATTCCTTTGACAAGGCTTCTGCAAGATTCTTCTTCTTCTTCTTCTTCTTCTTCTTCTTCTTCTTCTTCTTCTTCTTCTTCTTCTTCTTCTTGCTGTTGTTACACATTGTAATAATGAACATATCACACCAGCTGTAACTAATGGTTATTCACTGGTGTGCTGAGTGGCAGCTAGTCATCTCAGATCTCCAGGACTCTCCAAAGTATGTTGGCTGATCATAACAGTTCAGTGGTCTTGATTCTTCATCTTCTGATCACCAATTTACCAGTATCTTTTACAGGTTTTTAGGGACCGTTTCAACAGCTCCAACTACGACTGGTATCACAGTCATCTTCATGATCCTAAAAGAAGATCGTGAACATCTCATGGAAGGACGAAGACCTGAATCTAAAAATCTGGTCTTCCATCAATGGAACATATTCTCATAAATGTCACATTTAAAAGATGAAAGTGCGAAGCTTATTACACAAACAACTGCTACTTTCCCATATCTGCTACAAAAACAAAAATCAAGTTCAACCCTGGTTGAAATTCCTGAATTCACAAACCTAGAAATATCAAGAAGAGTGGGTCTCCTATCTCGGAGGGATTCAAAAATAGGAATATGTAGCAGTCCAAAAATAAGTACACCTCTTATATATATTATTAGGTATTATTTATTACCAAACTCTACAGCATTGAAACTCTCTAACCAAAGATAGGAATATGTAGCAGTCCAGAAATAAGTACACCTCTTATATATATTATTAGGTATTATTTATCACCAAACTCTACGGCATTTAAACTATCAAACCAAAAATAGGAATATGTAGCAGTCCAAAAATAAGTACACTTCTTATATATATATTATTAGGTATTATTTATTACCAAACTCTTCTGCATAATAACTCTTGTACCAAAATTCTATAATTCTGTAATCAAAAAATATGTATATGTAGCAATCTAAATATAAGTACAAATCATGCTAACGCTATTTTTTGGTACACTTTCAATATTGTAATTAATTTTAATTGCATAATCTTTTTTAAAATTAACAACTACTTGGTATCTTTGATTTTGTATAAAATCAACATTTTGAAATGATTGGTCGGTATGTCCTTATTTGTGGGCATTACTGTAGCAGTTCGCCACGGACAGCTTTATACATGCAAACAAGACGACTGATTTTCCCCAGGACGTCTAATCTCGCCTGACCTTGGTTTTTCCTCTGGGGTTACCTGAAAAGCAAAGACTGAGAAATACCTTCAACCAATATCCCCGCCCTTAAGCAGCATATTTACATGACCATAGAAGACATTCCACAAAACATCCTACAATGTGTGATGTGTTCATTTCCTGCTAGAATACAACAGTGTCAGGAAAATAAAGCGACCATCTTATAAACATTATTTTTAAAACTTAATAACATGAAAGAAAAACTTTAATTATCATTTGCAGAATACGCATTGGTTCTATTCCCTTTGCGTACGATAAGGACGCAAACAGAATAAGACCTTGCTTCGCTAATTTTAGGTCAAGACATTACAATAAAGACAGCAAACATGTTAAAACAAGTTCGATCGAGTCAATGTATAATAGTAACAGCCAATCATCTTCGAAATTCAAATAGAGAGTTGATGGTTGGCAAGAGAAAAACCCCAGTTTGGTCTGGCGATCATTTTTCTCTTTATCCAACCGCTAATTTCCTCGAGATTAGAACTGCCCTCCAAATATATGGAGTTTTGGCTTTCTGAGATCTCTCCGGTTTTTCCCGCTTCGACTAACCAGTACTAACGTAAAAAAAACAATTTTTTGTCTGCTAACCTCTGACTGTAAAAGCCCCGAAATTTTCAATCTATCATGGATATAAGAATAAAATAAAATAAAATAAAATGAATAATGCTTTCATTTCTCTTAAGAAATCTTTTCCTTTTTGTCTTATCATCTCTGTTTTAATGTTTGCCAACCTCTTTATCTTACTTAGCAACCATTTTAATATTATCACACACAGACACACACACACACACAAACATACGCTATGCTTATATGCACACACACACTCATTCACAGATACACTCACCCGCATACGTATACGCGTACATATACGCTTTTACGTGGAGGTGGCCGTGGTGTAATGGTTATCGTCGTAGGAAATAGACACAGCGACACGAGTTCAAATCCTGGACGAGGCTTACTGCATTTCACATAGCACGAATACCCTTGGGAAAGGTATGAATCCAATTATTTTCCCTCCAGCTATGGGTAAGTAGTAGGGCACACTGGGTTCTTCAGCCTTGGTGAGGTGTGACCATACCCCTTGGTATGGTCACATCAACATCATCAACTTCTTCAAACCATTTCGATCTTCTTGGCCGGTGATCATGTAGTGGTTCCGATAGGGGTATCACACATTTCTTCATGGCTACAGAAATACAATCAAGGGAGTGGGAGGAAAGAACAAAGAACAAAGGAGGGCTTGGGTTAACTCAAGTGCAAGAAGGATGATTCTGTGACACTGTGCATTCCTTTGTGCATCTGTAAACTAACGCTACCGTGGATTTCTTGCGAAATTTCTACAAAGCTACTAGGAATGCCAACTCATCTTGACTGGTCTTCCCTCACTGTTGCTGGACTCTATCTCAGGCCGACTGGTCTCTTCTGCTGTCCGGTGTCGACTGCCAACTGCTCTTCTGCTTCGCCCGTCGCCAACTGCCTTCCTCTGGGCTCCTTTGTCCAACTCCTACTGGCGTTCCCTTCCTACTTCCGGTCGCGTGGAGATCTCGAGTCCAAACCCTTTATCTGGTTTTGCGCCAAAACAGACAAAGGGATCGTCTGCTTGGCGAACCACCTACATAGTGTCACAGAGGCAACTAGTCTAGGAGAAGGAAAACTGAATTAAAACCTATTAAACTCCGCTTAAAAATTGACCTTGTGTCATATCCTGCCCGAGCGGAGGGGTTGGTAAATATGTATACGCTTTTATGTGTATGTATATATATAGATAGATACGCTTGCAGTTACACGCATATGCACCACTGTCCGACTGGGAAAGGAGGGCTTATTATGTCATCCTATACGATGCTGATATCTATGCTAGGTCTGTTGATAGGATGACTAGAGAGTAACATGGGTGCTGCTTCTTTTAAACATCTTACTTTTCAATGCTGTTCTATATAATTCTGTTCTGCGGGGAATCAGTGCGTTCCCTATTTTTCAATTATGTCCAAGCCCCGTGGGCCGTTAATATAAGCAACGGAAATTTAATTGGAAGGTTGCCTTCTGGTCTTATGCTGACACTTCAGGTAACCTTTATGAGGTCTGGGGAGTGGGGAATAACGCCGTGTGGTGATATATAGCTGCCCCTAAATCATAGCATAGGAAAATCAATCATTATTCAAAAAACTAGACTGAACGAATCAGTTTTTCAGACTTAAACAGAATTTTGAATATTAAGATTACTGTCGTTTTTATATTTTTCGAGTCAACTAAAATTGGGAGATTTGAAGATTTGAAGGAGAACCGAGACTTGAAAATATAGCAGTCTTACGGTGGTCACTTACTAAGCTTTACTTAGCTGAAAAAGGCCGGGTGAATGGAGCATCCAGTGAGACTCGAACACACAAAAAATGGTTTGTTAGTCTAGCTTGTTAACCATTACACTGTGTGAGAAGAGATGCAACATCAAGGTAAGTTGAATTTTGACTTTTTGGGAAGGTAGGGGTTGCAGGAACGTTGGAACGTTTTGTACTGGTTATTAGTTACACCATCCCCCATCAATGAATACACGCCACTATTTTCTAAAAAATAAAAAGCTCGTTTTCTTGTAAACCAAAGATAACACGATATGCCATAAAGCAAGACAGAATTAAATGAATTGCATACTGTCTGATTTGTGATTATTATGCAAAGATTCATTTTCGGATATAAAGATGTGGTAAACATTCGACTAGGAATGATTTACAGATAGCAAGTCATTGTTCAAATCCCCAGTCATAAAATTTGGTCACTTTAAATGCCAAAAGCATTTCTATTTCAGACTATTCAGTTTAGTCAACAAAGTTAAATGGTTCCAAGTATTGCTACGTTTCACTAAGCGTTCACTTAAACTTAAGTCATTTATTTACACACAGTTAAATGATTAAACAGTTCTATTTTTTTAAATTCAGTTTAGCATGTACACAGTTTAGTACTATTTGACCCTGTGACAGTGAAGGAGTACTCTGCATTTCCCAAAGCTCCAGCATTACTAGAACCTCAGCATCAGATTGTTTAGTGTCATATGCAGGACACTCGTTGGGGAAGTCATATCCATCTGCAGATATGCAGTCAATGTATTCTGCAACCCCCAGTCATAAAAGCAATAATGTAATAGGTTCATTTCAATGACTGATTCTCGTGATATCAATGTCATCCAGACTAATAAGCAACAGGAAAAACAAATAAAAAGGTAACCACTTTTATCTCATACAGGTATTGTTTCTCTTGGGTTCACATTTTGGCCCTATTAGCATGAGTAATAATATCTAAGACGATTACAAAACCCAGAATCAACCCACTCGGCTGGGTCTGTAGAATACGTCGACCGTGTCTCTACAGAGGAACAACCTCCACCATCTAACAAGAGTCCTGGACGCTAAACAATCAAATGGTGAGGCTGTAGTCCTCAAGCTTTGAGGAATACAAAGTACCCCTTCATTACTATCGCTCCCAGGTCCACTTTGGTCCGGAGTGGTAGCATCTGATAGGGTCCTATCTATCTTTAAATAGAACTGTTTGACATTTAAACTCAGTGCAAAAAAAATGACTTATGCTAAATTGAATGGCTAGAAGTAGAATTGACCATTTAACTGTGTATAAACAAATGAATGTCTAATTGAATTGTTTGTGATACATAGCAATACTTGGAACCATTTAACTGAGAGCAAACGAATGAAGTTTGGTTTGGTTTCTTTGTTTAATGGCATATCAACTCTTTTTAGGTTATTTAATGCCAAAGCCATTCTCCGAGAAGAACAGTAGTGGTACTATTTAACCCATAGCTGGGAGGATAAGGGGGTTCATACCTTTCCCAAGGGTATTTGCCCAAAAGTGAACGTAATAGAGCGATTCCGCAGTCCGTCGCTTTAACCATTACACCACGAGGACACCCCTGCAAACGAATAAGTAATATAGAATAAAATTATTGGTGTAAAATAGCAATACGTGAAATTCTTTAAGTGTGTACCAAAATTGAATTATTGGAATTACATCGAAAAAATTTTGGAACCATTTGACAATCCAAATGAATACAAAGTGTCGAACAGAATAATTAGGGTTGAATAGCAATACTTGTAACCACTTCACTGTCTATTAGCAAATGATACTATTTACCAACCCCTCCGCTCGGGCAAGATATGACACAAGGTCAATTTTTAAGCGGTGTTTAGCAGGTTTGAATTCAGAGTTTTCCTTCTCCTAGACTAGTTGCCTAACCAAGGCTGAAGAACCTAGTCTGTCCTACTATTTATCCATAGCTGGAGGGAGAATAATTGGATTCATACCTTTCCCAAGGGTATTAGTGCTATGTGAAATGCAATCAGTCTCGTCCAGGATTTGAACTCGTGTCGCCGTGTCCATTTCCTGCAACGATAACGACTACAAACGGGCACCTCCTGTCTATTAGCAAATGATTTATATCGAATAGAATTAGAGTTAGATCACAATAATTGAAATCATTCAACTGTGTTGAAAAAATAGCTTTACTTGTGTGCAAACAAATTAGTTCTAATTTATTTAAAAATGAAATTACCAACAAACTATTCACTTACACAGCAATACTTGAAACCATTTAACTGTGTGCAAACAAATGATTGATGGTTAATAAAATTATTCGTGTTGGGCAGCAATACTTAAAAGGGTTCAACTGTGTACAGACAAATGAACTCAGTCCCTTTTGAAAATATCAACAAAATGTGTTTACAAATCATGTATATTTAATATATATATGAGCAGGATTTGGTATTAAATTGCCTTCAAGGTTTGATATGCCATCAAATCTTGACAATATAATACAAGATCCAGAGCCGGCCTAAAGCTAATTGGGCCAATTATTCCAAATTAGGTCCAGCGCTTAAAGATGGCCCTGCGCTTAAAGAGTATAATCTACGCTCGGTTCGTCAAATATTCACGACTCATTGTAATGCATGTTCCCAATTAGACCAGGCACCTCTCAAGATCATTCCTGGCAAGGCCAATCTTCACACTTCGGTACTATAGCTCGCGCAATACAACTCTATCAACTGAGGCACGAAGAGCCATGTGTTTTCTAGTCAAATCAAGCTTATAAATACATCACTTGTTTCGCTTCTAGATCTCTGAGAGCCAGGGAAAGGTTTTACACATAAGTTGGAAATATGTTCAGTTCCAAGTCAGACAAAAGTTTATCAAAATTTATTAGACTCAGGTGCATATACGAATAAGAAGCAAATGAAATCTGTAGAAAAACACTTTTACAATAGCTATCTTTCAGCAAATCCTGCAAACTATCGTATAGGGCCTCATTATCAAACCTTAAAAATCAATATCTACTCTCTCTCTCTCTCTCTCTTCGAAACTGGAGGCAAGATAAACAGTGAAACCAATAAGCAAATGACAAGAAATCATGACCTTTATCGGTAATCAAATCATCAAGCCTGTTACCAACGCCTCCGCTTCGTTTATGTCGCCATGAGAACTTTAATGTGGCGTTCAGTAGCGTCTGGTGGCGACATCTACCTCAAATTGCGTCAAGAGGGGTAATTTAAGGAATTAGATAAAGTAGCTTCATGGCTGGGCTTCCCTAATGGCTGGGTTGCTTTCTCGAATTATCTCCAAGTTTTCTTTCTATTTTTCGTTATTCTTTTCGGGAAGTGTACAGTAGACAGTAATACTCCGCCTACATCAAAATCTTTCTTTCTTCCGCCCATATTTTATCTATTTATTTATTTATTTCCCACAAAGTTTCTTTCTTTCTTTCTTTCTTTCTAACTCATTTCTTTTCTATTTCTATCTATCTTCTGCATTTTCTTTCTTTCTTTCTTTCTCCTGAACACATTTTATTTATTCATTCATTTATTTATTTCCTTCTTCTTCTTCTTCTTCTTCTTCTTATTATTATTATTATTATTATTATTATTATTATTATTATTATTATTATTATTATTCCCGCATTTTCTTTCTTTCTTTCTTTTTTTCTTTCTTGTACATTTTCTTTCTTTCTTCTTCAGAGATTTTATTTCGCCAACATTTTCTTTATTTCTTTCTTTCTTTCTTTCTTTCTTTTACATTTTGTTCCACATTTTCTTTCTTTCTTCCTCACAGATTTTATTTGTTTATTCATTTCTCCCAGTTTTTTCTTTTTTATGTTGCGTAGTCAGATACACGAATATGGCCATGTGCGAAATGGGTGAAATGGACATCGAATGTTGATTACGATAGAACATATGAATCTAGAAATTCGAAAACACGTAACGACTTCTTGTTCAGATACGAAACCTTTTTATTAACTTTGAGTTAAAGGTCTCGACGTAAGGAGGAGAGACACAATCTTCTATGCTGTCTTATTCATTTGGCCCCCAACTCGAGCGGCCCCCATAGGGCGTACGTTCCCCTCGCGCCTGCGAGCTCCAAAAGTCGATCCTTCTCGTTTGGCGTCTAGTACCCGACTCTTTTTTCAAATTCTCACACAATCTCCGCGCGCTTCCGGTGCATGACGTCACCCGCACCCAGTCACCGCATTTCGCCTCGGACTATTATGACATCTGAGTGACACCTCCATCAGCCCGCGCGCGCCCGCATTAACCTGCCTCAATGTTGCACCTAACTAACCCATGTGCTGAGCCGAAAGGTTCTCAGCCTAACTAAACTCAAAGGCATGAACCGAAATCCCTCGGCTATTCCATAACACTTTCTTTCTTTCTTTCTTTCACATTTTCTTTCTTTCCTTCTTTCTCCCACATTTTCTTTCTTTCTTTCTTTGCTTTTCTTATATACTCCAGTAGTACCTGTGTTAATAAAATATTTTTTTACCCTCTTGTGAAACGAGGTTGCATAACCAACGTCTACATGTCGCATTTTACTTTATATACAAATAGGTTATAATATTAAGCTCGATAAAAGTTTTGGTAGTTTCCACCATTAGCATACCAGATATTCAAACTTGGCATATAAGACCTCACGGATATTGTAATATAATTAGGGATTTTGATTGATTGTTTTAGTAGTAAGTTGTTTCCTTGCTAGATTTAGATATCAACCACAGGAAGGTGGAAAAAGGAGGGACATATACGAGAAAGAAATTCGGGGCAGTTGGAGAGAGAGAAAGAGAAAGGGGGCACTATGACAAGGGAAAAGCGAATAGAAAAGTGAATGGCAGGTTCCCCGAAGTCTAGGTAAGGATACCTGTGGACGCCCGGGTTAAAAATAGAAATGTATCAGCACCAAAACAGTAACGAGATCTAATTGGTTGGAAGAAACTCAAACAGAGGGACCGTTAAGAGAGCTGCAGGATAGAAAACAGGAAAAGTTGATTAATTGGAAACCAGCGACGGAAATGTGAGGATCGGCCGAAAATTACGGCACCCATTTCGGGGTGAGTTCCGTGAAGGGGGTCCCACATCCACCAAGAAAATGTGAAGACAGGATTCTGAGCAAGTAAGTGCAAGAACTACTATAGAAAACGAGAAAGATAATATTAAGCAAAAACGAATAAAGGTTAGTAGCAAATAAATTTTTATATTTGCGAACCAAGATGGTGTTTTGTGTGTTCGTCAATTTTACTCATAGTGTGGTTACAACGGGGGTCCGACTGGAATTTAAGGCGTAGTGCTATACTCCTAGACTATTTAGAACGGTGGTGTTATATTTGTCTATGTGGTGCAGGTGTCTATTTGGTGTCATTGCATTACAATACTATCTAATCTTTTGGAAAAACAAACTAGAGGAGGGTCTTATATGCCATCAAATCCATTCCCCTCAAGGCCCACAAAAGAAAGTAAATTTTAATAGCCTATTATTTTTAAATAGACTAAATATATAATTGCTATAATGAAATAATTCAAATTATTAAATTTTTTTTTTTTCAGTATCACAATCTATACTTTACGTTTCGTCAGCCAACATCAAATTTGTATTAACGCTATGTTTCTCGACTAGATTTCAGTTCAACGAACGTTATTAAACACAAATATCCATAGATAAACTGACAGAAAATGAATTTGCAACACTCTGGATGAGGTTGTTTGCGTTTCACTTCGTACTAGCGAAAGGAATGAATCCAAATCTTCCCCTCCTCCTACCTATGGGTAAATTGTAGCGAAAACTACACTTTTTAAACCTGGTATGGCAGCCGGTCTTGAAGAAAGTAAATTCTGATTTCAAACTAACTGTGCTCCACTTAAAAATTGACCTTGTATCACGTTTTATCTACGGTGGAGGGATTGTGTGCATACAAGTTTGCACTTGGAAACGAAGATGTGTGGAGATGAAATATCGCTCATCCTTTGGCCGTTAGTTTTCCTATTTTCCTTCTACTCAGATGGTATGATAGCATGACATTAGACATTGGGATTATCATGTTCACGGTGATAATAATTATAAGTCTGAGACTTACTTTTACTGATTGCATTTCACATAGCACTAATACCCTCGGAAAAAGGTATGAATCCAATTATTCTCCCTCCAGCTATGGGTAAATAGTAGGATAGACTAGGTTCTTCTGCCTTAATGAGGCAACTAGTCTAGGAGAAGGAAAACTCTGAATTCAAACCTGTTAAACTCCGCTTATATATATATATATATATATATATATATATATATATATATATATATATATATATATAAGGTATTCTTCTATTCAGTAAATCCGGAGTCGGGAACAATTCCGTTTGTAGAAAATTCCGTTTGTAGAAAATTTAAATAGATTGTCAAAGTGAATAGTTAACTATAATTGATTTTATTGGTATAAATATCTTAACATTGTTACAGAAATATTACCATAAACTGCAGGGGTTTTGATACCTTTCAAAGAAAAAAAGTGATGACATACTAGAATTAAAATTGATCATTTTTGTTTGAAATGGTTGAAATGTTGGTATGTATTACTGTAATTGCTAAAATGTCTATTTTATTGATTTTTGTAGTTGTCTTAATCTGAAACAAAAAGGGACCGGAAGTAGCCTTATATGGGTAAAGGTTATACATAGCTGAAATGGATTTCCTTTCTCCTTCTCCTTCCTTCCTTTGACTATCCCTCCTATCTGGTTGTAATTTATTTTGTTTTCTTATTGGATCTGATGAAGTCCTGTTAAAAATTATTTTAGAGTCTTTGATTCATATCAATGCTCTTAACAGGATGGAAATAAATCTATTATCCTAATGTGACCGATATTGTTTCTTTTTCTTGAAATAATATATACATATATATATGTGTGTGTGTGTGTGTGTGTGTGTGTGTGTGTGTGTGTGTGTGTGTGTGTGTGTGTGTGTGTGTGTGTGTGTGAAAATCTTATGATGTAATTGTTATTATCATTGAAAATGAACACAGAGAACAAAGTTCAAATCCTGGACGAGGCTGTTTTCTTTTCACATAACGCTACTACTCTTTGGAAAGGTATGAATCTCATTATTCTTCCTCCAGAAAATAATAAGGCAGACTGGATTCTTTAACCTTGGTATGGCAACCAATCGAGTTGAAGGAAAACAGAATTCACACCTGTTAAACTCCACTTAAAGATTGACCTTGTGCCGCATTCTACTCGTACGGTTGGGTTGGGTAAACACACTCACACACACACACACACACACACACATATTTATATGTATATATGTATGCTGACTTTGTGGAATTTTACTCTCCGACCCTTGAAAATAGAAGCCACTTGGTCGAGTGTACCTACGGATATACCAAGAGGGTATTCATCAGCCTGTCTGTGTCCGAGATCTTCCAATATTTCTGTTTCCGTCATGAAGTTGGCTTTTAATGAGGATCCTCGGAATTATTTCATTTCTCATTCGGAAAACATATCCTGCCCATATCAATCATAATAGCGTATGTAAGGTTTCTATGCCATCAACATTGCACTTAGCAAAAAGATCAGAGTATGAATTTCTGTCTTGCAAAGTGTATCCATTGGTCGAGTGGAGACAACTATTGTTGGTTAGTTGGTTGGTTGGGTTTTATGGCGTATCAACCTTTGTTGGTTATTTAACGCCAAATCCATTTTTATGTAAATGATCAGTTCTATTTAAAACAATTCAGTTTAGCATGTGTACACAGATTAATTGTCAAAAACATTTCTATTTCAAACTATTCAGTTTATTCAAACAGTTTTATATAACAATTCAGTTTAGTGTAAGTACAGTTTCAATGTCAAAAACAGTTCAATTTCAAACAATTCAGTTTAGCATAAGCACGCAGTTTAAATATAAGTAGGGTTTAATTGTGAAAAATATTCCTATTTCTAGCTATTCAGTTTAGTCAAGCAGTTATAATTTAGCTAATTCAGTTTAGCATAAGACAAATTTTGTTTACACACAGTTAAATGTCAAAACAGTTCTATGTTAAACAATTCAGTTTAGTGTAAATACAGTTTCAATGTCAAAAACAGTTCTATTTCAAATAATTCGGTTTAGCCTAAGCACACAGTTTATATGTAAGTACGGTTTAATTGTCAAAAACATTTCTATTTCAAGCTATTCAGTTTAATCATACAAATTCAGTTTAGCATAAGTATGCTGTTAGTTCTATTTAACCCATAGATAGGGCCCTATCAGGTGCTACCAAGCCGGGCCAGAGTGGACCTGGGAGCAATGGCAATGAAGGGGTGCTCCGTATTCCCCAAAGCCCCAGCATTACTGGGACCTCACCATCAGACTGTTTAGTGTCATATCCAGGGCACTCATTGGGGGAGTCTTACCCCTCTGCAGAGGTGCAGTCAGTGTATTCTACAGCCCCAGCCGACTGGGCAAATAACTATTGTGAGAGATATTCAGATACTAGATCGTGTTTAAAGGTCGGTTTCGATCTTGGCGTTAAAGTCCCTCTCTCTATGATCAGTTTATCCTTAAATTGAGTTCTTGAGATGACAGCATGTAATTGGTCGTAAAATGTATCCTTTTCCTCGTCGGGTCAAGACATGGTTGTTAGATAACGACTCACAGGAGTGACAGAAGAGTTTTTTTTATCAAAGTCAAGGGTCAGTGTCATGATACGATCTTTGATACATTTTAGAGAACAAGGATTTGGCATGCGTAGATTTTATGACAATGATGGGGTGTGGGTTTTCACTTTTGCCAATGCCAAAGAATTTATATACACCCTTCATAAGACAAATTTCACTGAGTGCAGAAATATCGATGTTATGTTTCAGCAGTTCGAGAGAGATAAGTGCCGTTTTTCGTTCTGGAGTGGAATCGTTGTCTTGAAGCGTTCGCACATTCCAAAGTCCAAGGTTGAATTTATTAGCTTTTCTTTTAGAACTGTGTCGCTTGATAACCAGACAGCTGCAGTGGGCTGCCAAGTTGAGATATGAGCAAGCAGGCTCCTTTTCTCGCCTTTTGCCTGATTGGAGAAAACAGTGCTCCATCTAAATCATGGCCTCTCTGTGTGATCTATATAGATCGTTGGGGGATGAATAAAACTTCGGCAGGATGAATAAAAGCATAAGGGGGTCCATAAGGGGCAGTGGATTTACAAGTTTGCATCTATAAATCCCATTATAACAGAAGAACAATAATCGCTGGATACCAAGCAGAATGCCTGATTCGGTTTAATCGCCACTATTAATGAATGAGTCATATGCGACCCATTTAAAAAATAAGGTTGGCTGTGCTTAATGGTATCTCAACTCTTGTTGGTCATTGAATAACAAATGCTGTTCACACACACACACACACACACACACACACACACACACACACACACACATACACGCACACACACACACACATATATATATATATATATATATATATATATATACGATTTGCAAACGAATAGGCTGTTGGTAACATTTTTCAACGAACATGAGTTCATTTATTTGCTTTGTTAAATGGTTTCAAGAAAATTAAATGATTGAATATTTCTATTCGACCCAAAGATGACAACCTAACATATACTACCACTCCGGATCTGAGAGCAGTGGTAATGAAAGGGTACTCCACATTCCCCAGAAACCCCTGAACAGAGGCCTCACCATACGATTGTTTAGTATCATATCCATGACATTAATTGAGAGGAAATCGATGTATTTTACCGGCCCGGCCGACTTGGCAGTCAAAAAATACGTGGGGTTTAAATGTTCAGACTTATTCATATTTATTTTTGTTTACACTTATTATTATTCAAATTTACGAACTTATTTACAATTTAAAAATTGAAATGAATTTTTTTTTTATTCCAATACATTAAACTGAAAAATAAGTATGTAATTAACCAAAAAAAAATGCAATTAAACAAAAAGTATACAAATGAACAATATCTATGCAATTAAAAAGATTAGCCAGCAATGTAATAAATACAACAAATCGAATGTATTTTAGCCATTACACGTGTTCTTCTTGTATATTTAATAGTTTTTAACTTCCTTTCGCTTTATTGTTAATATTAGATATACAATTAGCTATAACAATGAGCCTTTCGCAAAATTCAAACCTGCTGACAAAATCTAATTTCTTCATAAAAAAGGGGAAAATGATTTAATCAATTTTCATATATTAAAAATCGATCAGAGGACCAAAAGATTATAAAAGGTTTGTACAAAAAAAAAAAATACAAAACAAGACAAAAAAACAATATTTTCCCAGATAAATTCTGATGCCTATTTCCAGATAAAATCTGGTGCCTATTTCCTAATACATCTGATGCTTATTTCCAGATAAACTCTGATGCCTATTTCCAGATAAATTCTGATGCCTATTTCCAGATAAACTCTAATGCCTATTTCCAGATAAATTCTGATGCCTATTTCCAGATAAATCATGATACTTTTTTCCAGATAAATTCTGATGCCTATTTCCAGATAAATCATGATACTTTTTCCAGATAAATTCTGATGCCTATTTCCAGATAAATCATGATACTTTTTTCCAAATAAATTCTGATGCCTATTTCCAAATAAAGTCTAATGCCTATTTCTAGAT